>PVKE010012925.1:30000-37456 GCA_004027555.1 Craseonycteris thonglongyai
ATTTTGACAAGTATCAGATACCGTTAAGCTTTGATATTATGAATTCCTTGGAGGTGATGCAAACAAGAAGGGCCGCAGTTAGAGATCCAAACAATCAAAGAGGCTTGTTAACATGCGCTGTCAAATGCATCAGTGCTATTAATTACTACAAATTAATGTGACTCTCTCTTCCTCTGGTGATTGGAATAATAATCAGCCAGATTCGTGGAATGAGCACAGAGAACATATGCAACCCTGCCAAAAATAATAAGTTTAAAAAACAGGAGACATTTACAATCTTTGTGTTCAAAGACAGGCTGGTTTTCTAGTTGCCACTTATGACCTTACTTTACCCCATCTTCCCCATTCCTAGGATGGTCTTTATGTGTGACGACAGAGGGAGGCATCATGTTCTTGCCAATAATTATTGGAGCATAGAATAAAGTCTTTATTGTGCTCCATCGAGGTGTGGGGGAAATATACCCCTATTGAAAGGGACAGTTTTCTGGGAAATGAATGCAAATGCTGGATGTCTCATAACCTGGACCCTTCCTAGCTTTGCTCAGCAGTAAGGTTGATAATTAACATTATATGATGCTCTCACTCCAACAGTGCAGTATGCAGGACCCAGGGGAGCAGGGAAAGGAGCCCTAATTAAAGATTCGGACTACTCAGAATGGTTCAAACAGAAGAATTTTTCCCAGCATTTTGTAATAGTCTGCATCTCCAAATGACCACTGCCAAGATTCATCTGTTACCCGTCAGATCCACATTGTAATATAGAACGGGATTTCCATTTTAACAGCTAGAAGATATGTGATTCTAGATCCCCAAATCCCCATTTCCCCAATGAAATGCCAAACAGACTATAGTTAAACAAATACTGTGTTCTTAAATGTAATAGTTTATTTTAATACCCTCCTTCTCAAAGTCACTGCATGACTTCTACTTTTTACTTTGTGAACCAATAGCATATGGCTCCTCACATCTGAGGAGCTTGCAAACATTTGTGCTGCATTTTTAGACTAATTGAAGAATGGAGTTTGCCACATGGTATGGGAATTTGTAATAATTTGGGGAGAGGGGCTTTTTTATATAGCAGGGACTGACCACCTCCTAATATAAACGAATTCCTTCTTGCTGTTGGAAATTGGATTACAATCTGGAATAACATGCTATTCTTCATATTGGCTTGGGATGAACTATAGCTTTAGAAAATCATCATTTGCCAACTGTTAGCAGGCTATCCTATGTTAGTTATGTGGCCTTTCTTAACTGGAGAGAGACAGAAACTATCATAATGTACCTCCTGACTTGCAGTAGGAGTGGTGCCAGGTGTGTACTGGTGTTTGGACTAATTATTGGATTCTTACTATTGACTATACCTAAGTATGTGTTTTTACACAGAGAGGAATTATCTTGACACCATCTGGTAGCAGTTTTTCATGTCTGACAAAATTTAAAACTCACTTTGAAGCTTGGCTAGTGATAAATATGCTTAGGATTCCCTGTGACCTTGATCAACCTCTGACCTTATACATATCAGGGCATTTGTCTGAAACTGTGGTTACAGTATTTTATTGATGTGCCTAATCTGTTACCTAGGAACCACAATTCTTATGATAGATAGGATATTTGCTGGGATAGTGACAAGGAAGTTTGGGATGATTTTTGTCCCTTTTTTCATTGTCAAGAAGTAGACCCTGGCTACATCTGGATTTAAGTTTAAGTTCTCCATTTCAAGGGCTTCCCAAGATCTGCTCAGGAAGAGCATTAAAGGGGAGAAAGAGGAAACAAATGCTTATAAAGCCTCCAAAGAAAAATCTGCTAGACAAAAGTATGATTCTACAGATGTGCTTCTTTCCTTCCCTATGTGCTCACTCAGCAAATGCAGAAGGAATTTATCGCTGGCAATTTGTGTAATCATTTTTATCTGATTACTTGGCAAGTTGCTACATGAGCTCTAGCCCCTCTCTATTTTAGAAATCCTGGTTTTATTATAAGGATGCTTCAGTTCCTCCAACTGTCTTTATGGATTTGCAGGGGCTGCTCCAGCTTTGTCACTTATTTTTAACAATATAACTCTCTAAGAACGGAACATTCTCGCTAAGCTAACATGTGATATCTAAGATCATATTGACCATTCACTATTACTTGAACGCTTTGGGCAGCAGTAGTACATCAGGCAGAGTTCAAACAACATCTTTGCCTGGAGTTCAATATCCATTTAAATCAAATTTGTCAACTTCCAATGCTTAATATTGTTTTTTATTTTGTATTAAAATGCTAGTTAATAAATACCCTGTAAATTAGTTGACATCCAGTGATGCACATTCCACATTTTAAATGGGAAAAAGGGGACTAAAGTGCCCCTGTAAATACAATAATGTAATTATCTTTTTCTGAAGAGTTAATTTACAAAACATTTGCATTTATTGCATTTTACTATTATTTCAAAGACCTCTCATTTGTAAATTTACACACTTATAGTTATGAATATGTGTATGTATTTTCATTATGCAAGGAGGTATCTCTTCCCCCACTCATTTTCATTTTGGCTTCCTCCACCTTTTCCTCTTTCTTAAAATTGTTTTTGGTTTTGACTGGTAGCTCAATTCACAAATTATTATCAATTATTTGATAGCAATCATGTTTGTAGATCCTCACAAATTTTATACCTGCTAAGATTGAACTATTATCCAAAATTTTTTCATGCAGGCATAAGTGAGGGGGAGGGAAATGGTAGTGATGTTGAAGTATTCAAAATTTCATATACAGATAAAATATAGATATATATTCTAAGGCATTTATTCACATACAACTATACCAACATAATGTATGACTGTTGATTTCTCAGGGGATATGTCTTCATTTGAGAGGTGAGTTATCTCTTTTTACTTTGCTCATAAAGAAAATGGCAGACGAATGATCAGCTGTGGGTTATTCTTCACCACATTGAGTGAGAAATGAGCAGACATTTTAATTTAGCCCCTTTGTGTTTGCTCATAGTTTGAGACTTTGTGTTGTTGTTTTTTTATTATTATACTGTGCAGATAAAATGAAGCTCCATATACTTGGTGCAAATTATAATGAGAAATTGCAAATACAGGTGTGATGCTTTTTTCTATTGATGACATTGCAAATTGTCCCAAGAAGGAGACTTTGGATGTTTCATAGATGGATTCGTAACTAATGGATACACACACACACACACACACACACACACACACACACACAGAGGTCTGGGTTCCAATCCAAGTTATACTTGCTAAAATTGATAATAATTCAACTCCCTCATGTGAAAGTTTTGCGATTTGGGAGAAGAAAAGAAATGCCAGTTTTACTTTATCCCACTACTGTTGCAGTAGCATCCTAGGCAAAGCGGGTATAGGACTGGATATTACCTCTGTATTTGGTTTATATTTTTATAGTTATTATTTTCATGGTGGTAAAAATAATAGCAAATATTAAATTCATTTCTAAAAAAAACAAAGGCAGTATTTTCATAGATAAATCAAAAGATAAATTTTATGAGTATACCCCAAATAAGTGAATAATCTTGACTAATTGAGCAATTATTTTTTTTAGCTACACAAAAGATTTTTATGATCTGGCCTTTCCATGTCTCAAATTTTAAGACTCGGGACCTGCATGTGTTAACTACCAACACTACTGGATGAAGACGTGGTCATCTCTTTTGTTCCTGGCTCTGGAAGTTTTCTCACCCATCATGGTGTATTTTCTAGCTGGTAGTTAATATATTCTATCCTACTGGTTAACCCAAATACAAATGTCTAGTAATTCCTTTGGTTACAGGAAGTACAATTAACTCATCAACCATCATCACACATTTACTTTATTTAGGAATATAATTAAACCTCAGTGATTTTTCTCTCTCCACTCAAAAATGGCAATAATTCTGGCATTGTATATGGTTCTTCCAGAGTAAATAGGGAAAAGTTAGTGTTGAAATGATGCATACACAACCTGATTTGGAGAGGGCTACACTAACCTTCTGAGGTCTTTCTTGGGGAAGTTGTTAATTTAATGGAATTCTGTTTTCACATTAGAAAAAAGGCAATTAAAGGTTACTTACTTATCCCACAAATGTGTCAGATCCCATCGTATCCCTGAGGATACAATACTGAACACTACAAGTAAGACTCTGAATTTCTAGATCTGATAGGCCAGAGGAAAGAGAGGAAAGAGTAGATTAAAGGGAGTTAAGTGTAACAGTTGCGATAGTGCAGGCCATAAAGACAGGGAGAGACACCTAACAACTTGGTGAAGGCTCGAAGGATCAGGGAAGACATAGAGAAAGAAAAGTCTAAGGCATAGGATGAGTAGAAATTGTTTAGAGGAAGAGAGATGAAGGAACAGAGAGAGGAAAGAGTGCCCAGGCATCAGGAAAGGCAGGACTGAAGTCAGAGATTAGAAAAGTAGTCATTGGCCACATCGGAAGATGAAAGACATTCATTTGGCCTGAGCCACCAAAGGGCAAGTGCACATATAAGGTGAAAATAACTTTCTAATAGTGCAGGATAATTGTTCTCCAAGCTCATCTTCTTTTTTTTAAAGTTTATGAAGGAAATGCAAGTTGACATATTTGCACATGAAAAAGTATAACTCAGCTTTGTTTTCATTTCAGATTGCCTTACACAAATCTTTTTATAGTGAAAAGTCACAATTGTGCTGTGGAGTGACATATGTTGTGCTTCGACTACTTGTTTCTTCAGATCTAATCAGCAAAGGGTGTGAGGAGGCTGGTGTACTGTACAAAGTATGGAACGCTTCACAAATCTGCATGATACCCTTGCACAGAGGGCATGCTAATCTTCCCTGTATCATTCCGATTTGAGTATATGTGCTGCCAAAGACAACACTCCAAACTCATCTTACTGACTGAATTGGGATCAAATGTTTCAACCTCTATGGACCGTTGCTTCTTTTTCCTTCATTGATAGCACAGTGGATCTCAGTCAAAGGTTTGGCTAAGGGTGCTGTTGTTCAGTGTGGAACTTCAGTGCTATGAAACTTTATTTGCAAGATTTTCTCCTGCTTACAAGTTTAGCCATGGATGGAAATAAGACAATGCAAAAATGAGAATGCACAGGACTTAGATTTCAGGGTTTCCACCACTTGTGCTAATTATTTCATGATGTGCCAGTGTTTTAGTAGAGATGTATGCAAATTTTGTAGAGCAAATGAATTCCATATTGACCTCTTCAAGATAAGATAAAGTGTTAACTACTGATGCTTATGTAAACTATGAATAAGTCAGTATATCCAGCCTCACACCTTTAAAGCATGTTATTGATTTCATTTAATTTCTTTTTTGTTAATACCACACCTCAATCAGCTAGCATTTCACTAAATCGCAATTATTTACTTTTATGCTAGTCTTAAAAGGCAAAATCATATATTAACCATTCCTGTAGACCTGGTATGTAACTGACACACATAAGTACCAGTTTCTATGTAAATATTGGTTGAGCCAGTGAAAATATATATGCCTTAGCTATGTTTATATGGCTATATTTACCAGACAGATGTCTGGTTGGTTCAGTAGCTTTAAAGACTGATTTGTATCATTATGCAGAAAAAAAGAAACAAAAGGGGCTTAACATACATTCTAGATCTGTTCATTGATCCCGTATATCTGCATGGTATGCAACCATTACAGAGACCTTCCACATACATTAATTCAATCCTTACAACAGTATTATGAGGTAGAAATCTAAATCTCTGACCAAAGAATTATGTAGTTCCAAAGACCAAGTAACATAATAAAATATAGTGGGTGCAGGCTAAGAAGATGGACCTACACCTGGTATTTACTCTGGAGTCAAGTTGGAAGAAAAATCATAGGTATTTAAAGGCTTGTATTTTATTATTATTTTTAAATATTTTAGAAACTTTTACTTGTGTTTTTCTAATAATAAGTAGAAATGAAAACAACAATTTGGTTATTCTATTTTGCTCATGTTACAGATTCAACACATCTTCAAGTTGACGCCTTTTACCCATTCATTAAAGAAAGGGTCTTCCAGCTTATGTGTGAATGTTCAGTTCTAAGAATGGCAGCATCTTATTTTATTGAGATCATCTCTACCCAGTACCTTGTCTCCATTGGTCCCAGTTCTTTCCTTCATCAGCACAGGTACTCAATTCTTCCACAGCCTCTCATATGAGATGGTTTCCAGGGTCCTCACTCTGTAGTGAGCACGTCTTGTTAATGTGATCTTAGTCACTCATTATGTGACAAAAGAAAACAATTGTAAGGATTAGAAGTAACCAACCATGTGACATGCTTAGCATTGTATTCACCAATTTTTTTCTTAAATTATATTTTATCACTATTATTAGTCCTTGTTACTCTATAAATATACTCTAGTTTGTCAACATGCCTATTAAAATTCAGCTACAAAATTCAGACAAAATATTTCAGATGTAAGCCATATGTTTAGTAATTAATGAATTTGATTAATGTTCCCGTAAGGCTTGGCAGAAAAGAGTATCTCTTTCCATACAATAAACAAACCATATGCATAAATACCATGATTAGGTTCAGATATGTGAATAGAGACATGACTGTCTAAATCTGAGCAAGTTATTTTAACAATTTATTTCCTGAGGTAGTATAAGACTGTGCGGCATGACTGATGCTTATGAAACCACAAGAATTCTTACACCAAATGTGAGGAAAAGACTTGCTCACACCGACCAGGACCCTTTCCTCACTTCAGCAGTGGGTGTTCCCCAGCAACAAAATTGAGTGCTGGGACACAGATGGAGAATACTGAGAGACAGGAGTTCGCACTCATGTGATCCATAGCTGGTATAGTGTAGCCATCGTGGCCTACTGTTTTAATATCGCAGCACACTAGGCTGTTTTTCAAATGCATTGTCTTTAGTCTGGAATTGCCTATTGGAAAAATTCATAGGTCCTGCTATCGTTATGATGTGGTGTTATGCACTAAAACTCGTTCTTTACTCAGGTAGGAGCCAACACAAACACACAAAAATCAATCACTCCTCTGTGTCCTACTTCCTTTCTTCCATTAACTATAGAAAGGGAAATATGATACAGTGACACTTTGGAATCTGAACACCCACTCTTGTTTTGAAACTCAAGCATTTTGGAACTCAAACAGGGACTGATTAACTTCAAATTCCAAGGCATCACTGTATTACCAAACAAAACTTATGCTTCTAAAGGTTACAAAATGTGTTTATAAACTTTCCAATGAAAATGCTAACTTTTGCTTTTCAATTGTCAATAAAAACTAAGATTCTGAGAGTTATGGATGCTAATTAATATGGAGATTTTGCATGTAATAAAATATATATGTTTAAATATTTAAAAAAAAAAAAAAGAAAGGGGGGAAAAGCCGGGACGGCTCAGCGGGTTGAGCGCTCGCTTTGAGGCCATGAGGACCGAGGATCGAATCCCGGCTCCGGCCCAGGCAGGACCCAC
>PVKE010012926.1:0-37468 GCA_004027555.1 Craseonycteris thonglongyai
GCTAAACAAGACGCGACATGTACAAAGGCGAAAGCTAGGGAAAAACTTATACATACGATATCGCAAACATACCAACGAATATAATAAACCTGTGTAGATACTCAAACAATATTTTAAAATTCTAACAAATGTATAAAAATAAATTATAGTTTTACTTAGTGTTTATGAAAAACTTCTGATGCAGTCAAATAATGGTGGGTACACACAAATCGGGCCACGGGTGCCATGGCGCCCATGGGCACGTGGTTGGGAATCCCTGTTCTAGGAGGTTGGAGACTGAAGACAGGTTTGTGCTTAGAACAGAGAGGTCACATGGGCTGTAGAGGAGTCTTTGGGTTTTATTCTAAATGCCATACAAATACATTAAAGAGAAGTAACATTATCCAAGTTAGTTTGAAGAGTATTCTTTCTACTCTTTGTAAAATAAATTCATGGGGGATAAGAATGGAAGTACAGATTTTATTTTAGAGGCATTTGCTGAAGCTTGGCCAAAGGTGTTGATAATCAGGACTAGGGAGGTGTCACTGGACATAAAGTAAAGAGGACAAAGGTAAGATATATTTCAAAATCAGAATCATAAATAGAAATTGTTGATATGTTGGGTTTGATGCAAAGGGAGTGAAGTCAAAGAAGAGGAACTAAATGTGATTTAAACTTTAGACTTCTCAAATTGATATTTGACATGACTTACAAAAGTGGAATAATATTGAAAGGTCGATTTTAAGAAGGGAAGAATAAAACGTTCTATTTAGTACATGTTACATTTGAGATGTATGAGACATTTAAATAGAACTTTGAAGGAAGAGAGTGAATAAGCAAATTTGGATCACAGTTGGATGGGCTACTTCATAGTCACACAAATGAGTGTGTTCTCCTAAAGAGTACTGTAATAGGAGAGGAAGAGAAGAAAGCCCAGGATCAAAGACTTTCCATCATTTAAGATTATGAAGTGTAGCAGGAGACTGCAAATGAGGCTGAACCACAATGGATGGTGCAGAAAGAATCTTTGGAGAGAGGTTGTCTTGAAAGCAAAGAGAAGAGACTATTTTAGTGAGGAAATGGCTATCTGTGATGAAGACTTCAGACAGAGCAAATTAGATGAAGAATATTTGACAACATGAAAGTGACTTTGACAAGAGCTTTTTGCTGCCATATATCTTTGTTATTCCACCAAGTCATCTCTAACCATCTTCTTATTAAAAATAATAGCAAATAGTAACTTCAGGTGTGCATATGAAATTGTCATGAGGAGCTACAGTTTTGTATGAAAAAAATAGACTTTATTTAAACATAATCAGTTTGATTTCAGAAAGTTGGATGGAAGCAACTTATAGGTTTAACTTAATGTCTCTGAACTCATAGACCGTTCCCAACTTGTTTTCTAAAATATTTGATATTATCACTAAAAATATGCTAATCTGTCTGTGAGATCTAGGAAGGTTCACAAAGGGTCATGAAATAGCCAATATTTGGTTGGGTTAATGTTGTGTGTCCCCTTCCTATTTACTTGGTTGCAACTAGAAGTAAAGGGTGTCCCAAAATTCACTCAAGAAGTAATTTTGATAGAAAACACAGGTTAATAATAAAAAATTGTAAATTTTCATTGATCAACAATGAAAATGCATTGTTCTTTCATGTAGCACTCCATTTTTAATAACCCTGAACTGTCAGCTGTCATGCTTTTTTTTCCATTGGCAACACTTTACTGCACAAATGATGCAAAATTCAAATCTTGCGTGAATTTTGGGACACCCTTTAGAATTTGACCCAAATGGTTCAAATGAAGATAATTTTAAAGAACACATTACTTGCAGAAAAATACACATTTATTTTTAAAGATTTATTTTATTGTTTCTGACAGAGAGAGAGAGAGAGACAGAGATAAGGGGGCAGGCCCAGAGCAGTCTCTGTAGTTGCACATTATCAGTTTTTGACATGGTTTTGTTCTACCCAGGTGGGCAGGAGCTGCAAAGGGCAGGAACTGGGCTGGGAGCCTCCTACATGGGAAGCATACTCTAGTTCAGCATGTGGGTCCACATGGGGTAGGGCTGGAATTTGATCCTCAGTCCTTGGGGCTGCAAAGTGACCACTTAACCCGTCAATCCATCCTGGCTTTCCCCAAAACACACATTTCTTAGTGAGTCACAAAGACCTCCAACAATAGGAAACTATTGCTACCCCTAGAGGTCATGGTAAAGAAAAGAGTGTTAATGGAATCCAAGGAGCTGGTATTAGTGGAAATGACAGCACTGGAATATTGAATTTTTGCTAGGGACATTGCAATGAAATGGAGAGCAAGCCAGAAAGGAAATAGCCCCAATCCACATAATATCCTCTGATCTCCTTTCTGATCATTTTATTGACCAAACCTAAGAAGAAGCAAAGTAACCTGGTGAAATGGTCTTCTCATTCAGCCATTCAGAAATCAGAGCATGACAGAGAATATTAGAAAGAAGATTTGGATGATTTCTGATTTTGGGTGTGGCATGTAAGATACTTGAAAGTCATCATTCTGCCTTAACAGCACATACAAAGCTGAACAAACTGAAATTTAACAACTCTCTTTAGATCCATCAGATAAATGAAGTCACAGGGCAAATCACTTCTTTACAAATTGGAAATACAGGCAGGCAGACACAGAGAATAACAGTTTGTCAGAGCAGAAACCCACAAGCAGAAGTCTCTATGGGGATCATTAGTTGAGTAGGAAAATTTAAACTCTAGTGGACAAATTGCTGGAGGCTCAGTTTGAACAAGCCTGAGAGTTAAAAACTCATGAGGGGCCCAAGTCTTAGAAGGGAACACCCACACTTTATGAGTGTGGTTGTTCACCAGGTTATAACCATGAATATTGGAGAGAAGTCCTCTTGAGCTTCCAGCAGGGGAGAAATACGCTATAAAATTCTGTTCTTTTTAATAAAGCCAGTCTTCAATAGAAACTATTTACCAGAGCCTAAACGGTTGGGTTTTTATCAGAGCCTAACTTACCAGGTGAAGGGAAATACAAAACTTTAGTCCCCTCTAGCCATCCTAATCTGTTCAGTGTAAGAAGTGGAGGGAAACTGAGAAGCACTTGTGAAGTTCACAGTCTAGGGGCACAAGCTCACTACAAGGCTGTGATCTAATCAAAGGACTTTAGACTGTTTTCTTTCTACAACTTACCACTGCATTACTAAATGTCTGTTTACTGTGCTTCCTTATACCCAGCACATCATGTCTAGTTTCCAACAACAAATTATAAGGAATATTAAAAGACAAAAAATATATACATCAAAGAAACAGAGCAAGCAGATATGGTAGGAATGTAAGACTTATCAGACCAGGAATTTAAAACTATAATTTATATACTTAAGAACTTTAAAGGAAAAAAAGAAAAAAAGGCCACATTCAAGAACCGATGTGTAATATAAACAGAGAGATGGAGATTCTAAGAAAAAAAATAAAAAAATAAATAAAAGAGATCAAAAACATTGTAACAGAAATAAAAGATGCTTTGATGGGCAAATTAATAGACTGCACATAGTGAAGAAAAAGTTCTCAGAGCTTGAGGATATAGCAGTAGAAACCACCAAGACTGAAAAAGCAAAGAAAAAATGATCAAAAAGAAAAACAAGAAAAGAATATTTAATAACTATGGTACAAGTACAATGGTATAACATGTACATAATGTCAATACCAGAAAGAGAAGAAAGAGAAAAAGAGACAAAACATATTCGAAAAAGAATTTGGCATAGGGATCTGGTTATTGAGAATAACCAGAATACGGGCTTATTTTATTCCTATATTTTTTAGTAAGAGAAAAATGTCAGCAAACATCTATTCTACCTATTTCTTGTGACTTAAAATAACAATAAAAGGAAATCAGTAAAAATTATGTATAAGGTAGAACATTTATTTGCTACACTTGGCGATAGGAACATGAAGAGAAAAAGGAAGGCGATTAGAGCCAATGAAATAGTGAAAGACTATTCAATGCCTTATTTTACCTATTGCCAGGATTGCTGAAGCTAATTATTATGGATATTTTGTGTGTCTGCATTAATAGATTCCCAAACCATTGTTTAAACTTGGACTGAAAAAAAAGTTATGCTTCTTTTTTCTTGATTACATTGTTCTTCCATTTTGGCTTGGTGGGTTGGGGTGAGGAAGACAGAATGATTTTCTATTGAATTTTGTTAGTGTAGTCTTGCAAGTTTTATTTTGTGCTTCCAAAATGTGTGTATTAGTTATATAGCTTGAAATAAAACATTATTTATTTTTTTTTCTTGACACTGAGTTCAAAAAATCTATTGATGGGATTAGCTATCTGTATTTATTGTATTATATAATTGTATTGTTACATTAGGTTCTTATGGACAATGCTGGAACTCTATACTTATTCATTTAAACATTCTTTTCACTAATACTTATTAAATACCTATTATGTCTGAGGAGCTATTCTCAGTGCTATATTGCCTTGGTAATTTGTGCCTTATTTATGCCTGAACCCATTATACAAAATTAAAGTGAAGTACTGAAGACACAGCAATAAAAGAGAAAAAAAGGAATACATTAGTGGATTTCTTGTTCATTTTCCATGAAGTTGACTCCTAAAGGTATCTTCCAAATTGTGTTTGTTAATTCAATTTTTTTATTTACAGTGCGGTTATTGATGACTTGCATTTATGTAACTAAATTATGGTTTTAATATTAATGGCTATATTTATTTTTTCTGATCATCATAAAATGTTACTTTCATTATAGAAAGATACAAACATTAAGAAAAAACATAAATCAAATGCAGTAGTTCAGATAGTCTGCCTTTGTAGATTTAACATTTAGCTAAATGGAATTTTAATAATACATCAGTTAGTAATACATTGAATGTTTGAGTTAAGATATTGTGGGATTGCTTTATTGTTAGCATTTTCTCTCCTTTTTTTCAGTAATAGTAATAGTGTTACTGACTTAATTCTTCAAGGGTATTTGTTCATGCTGCTGAATTTCTGCTCTTCCGCTGAGAACAGGATTGATCTCATACAAAACTGCTGATTGTGTTACATTTTCAGTAAGTTTGAGCCTGGAAGTGACCTATATTCTTTATTTCCTTTAAGGCTCTTACTGCTAGGGCTTGGCATGATAATCCATGATAGTAATAGTCAATTCATGTCTAGCTGGCAAATTAATATATTAACTAATTACCCCAGGGCTTTGGGCTGAAGCTCATGTTGGCAGATTTCTACAGATCTTCATTAACTCAAATGGAAAGATAGTGATAGAAACAATTGAGGGCACTGAGGTCAATTTCTATTTGATGTTTGGAACCATAAGAGATTATAATCTTAGTCCTGCCAATTGATTTCTCCAGAAAAAACTCACACACAAATTTTTTATTACTAAGTTTTCCCTGTACTATAGTTTGGGTAGAATGTCTCCTCCCCACCAATTCCTAAATTTATTTAATGCAGTACTGTATTTGTTTTAGGGTCTATTATTTCTTCTTTTAAAATGTTAAATAAATATAAAACCAAAAGTGAATTTCCTCTCTGAAATAATTTATATACTTAAAATTCTTCTCTATAGTGTTAGCATTATTCAATAATCAACAATTTAGGGCTTATAATATTGAAAATAAATTATTTTTCCTTACTGTTCCTTCTTTATTTCTAGAGAAGATGTTATAAATTAATGGCTTCCATTTATATGAACATGTTATTACTGAGGGTACTTAAGTGTGAAGTGATAATTCCAAAATCATTTTATGAAAAATCAGCTTTGAAATTATTGTATATCTGTTGTGAGAAATCCTGGCATTTTGTAATTTTTTTTTTCTCTACTCATTTCAAATAAATTTCTTGAACTTGTGTCCTAGGTTGTATATTAGACTGTGAGTTCTGTGCAAGCAAGAACTATGCTTTATTCCCCATACATTACCCAACATTTTGCTCAGTGTCTGGCACAAGACACAATGTGGGAAAACAGAAAGCGCACCTAAACTAGACTTTGGAATTGAAGTGGATCAATAAAAGACGTCCTTTGGCAAGTCACACTAGAATTGAATCATAATTAATGAACTAGCTTAAAGAAAGAGACTATGGGAGGATATTGTAAGTACTTTGAACTATTTGAAAGCATTGAGGTAAAGGAGAACATGGATTATTCTGTGAATTGCATAGCATTCAGTATGATTATGGTGTCAAGTAGATGGATGAGGCTTGAAATAGTTATTGAGTAAAGATTGCAGACAGCTTTTATGCCATGCTCAGAGAACTTGAATTTTATCCTGAAAGCAGTGTAAAATCATTGTTTAGTTTTAAGCAGATTGATGGTAACCTGTTCTTCCCTCCCTCCCTTTTACCCTTTCTTCTTCCCACTCCCCTTCCTTCTTTCTTTTTAATGATCAGTGTCATACTAGAGTGTATATATTTGTGTTGTATAAGATTGAAGGTGATAAGGCTTTACAGAAGATCAATTGCTACAAGTTATGCAATTATAATTAGAATCTAGATTAAGATATAAGTCATAGTAATGCAAAAAATGTGCAGATTTGGGAAATCTTAAAAAATTAGAATTGAGAAGTTTTGGTGACAGGACATAGAGCAGTGGTCCCCAGCCTGTTTGACACCAGAGACCAGTTTAGTGGAAGACAATTTTTCAATGGATGGTGGTGGTGGGAATGGTTTCAGGTCGATTCAAGTGCATTACATTTATTGTGCACTTTATTTCTGTTATTAGATGGTAACGTTTGTATATAATAAAATAACTACACAATTCATCATAATGCAGAATCAGTGGGAGCCCTTCAGCAATTGATTTATTATGGTCTCTGTGCAGTCAAAACTCTCTGCTAATGTTCATCTGCATTTGTAGTTGCTCCCCAGTGCTAGCATCACCACCTACCTTAGTTCCACCTCAGATCATAAGGCATTAGATTCTCATAAAGAATGTGTAACCTAGATTCCTCTCTCATACAGTTCACAATAGAGTTTGTGCTTCTATGAGAATCTAATGCTGCCACTGATCTGATAGGAGGCAGAGTTTAGGTGGTAATACCAGCAAAGGGGAACATTGTAAATATAGATGAAGCTTTGCTCACTTGCTAGCCAGTCACCTCCTGCTGTGTAACCTGGTTCCTAACAGGCCACTGACTGCTACAGGTCAATGGCCTGGGGGTTGGTGACTGCTAATATAGAGGATAATGTAAAGACAAAATCTAAAATGTTACTTGAGCTTTTGTTTCCCAGTGTGAATGCTGACACTGATCATTGGTATCAGGAATAGTCAAGCAAGATATCTAAATGAGTTTGGTTTTGTACATTTTGAATTTTAGTTGCCTATGGAACATCCAAATATAGAGATCCAATAGATAGATATTTAATTGAGATTTAGTTGTGAGAACAAATAGTTTATTTGGAGTTATTCCCAGGAAGTACCGATAGAGTAGTGACAAAGTAAGAAAAGAAAGGCAAGGTAAATTAATACAGAGTATGCTGCCAGCATGTTACCTGTGTGGAGCCACTAAGGTTTTGTCTCTCTGGGGTCCTATGACAGACTTTATAGAACATGCCTCAGTGTGGTTTCACCTGGAAAGTGAGACTGCTGGCATATTTACCCACTGACTCAGATCTGTCTTTGGTTGAGGCTGCTTTTTGGGAGCTAGTTCACCGCAGTTGCAGCCTCACCTGCGTGCAGGGCTCTAGTATGCTCCTATCATCAAACTGCATCCTTAGAGTCACAGACCCTGGCAGTAAGAAGCTACGCCAAGGGTTACAGGTATTGGGGGCACCAACAGATTTTTCTTAATGTTAGATCTTTCCTGGAGAGATGTTCTAAAAGCCATAAACATTTGAAAGATAATTAAAATTAATACAGTATAATGAAATCATTTAGAGGGTCTAGGATGGAAACTTGTAAAATTTAAGGAGCAACATAGAAAAAAGAAGTAAGTGAAAGAGAATGTCTACTATCTTATGTGATTAATGCATCCAAAAGACATGCTTTGAATATGCTTGAAACAAAACAAAGTAAGCAAACCATGAGCTAATGAAGTCACCATTTATCCATTATTTATATTTGTTTTCTTTATCCACTCACAAATATATTTCCTTCATTGTAGTTGTGGTCACAGCTAATCCATCAGTGTATTTTTAATTTAGTACCTTGGATGGTACTTGACATAAAATATGTACCAAGTATTTGTTCTTTTTTACTTTTAAACAGATTTAGGATTACTGTATTTATAGACACCTACTTTATTTAAAAATAAATTTAGAAAATAGAGTTTAGAAAATGTTATTATCAGAACACATTTTAAGTAAAGATATATATTTTTTAAGACTTATTTTTATTTTTTTCAACAAAGAGAGAGAGAGAGAGAGAGAGAGAAATACAGAGACAGAGACAGAGAGAGGGGGGAGGGCCCAGAACAATCTCCATAGTTGCACATCATTGTTTTTTTCCACATACCATATTTTTCAGTCCATAAGACACACTCCCCCCCCCCCCAAAAAAAAAAAAGTGGAGGGAAAAGTGTGTGCATCTTATGGAGTGAATACTGCAAAGAAGAGCGCACGTTGGGTGAATACTGCAAAGAAGAGTGCACGTTGGGGACCTTAATGATGCCTTGGGGAAGCCTGCAGCCAGATCAGAAAGCAGGGACTGCATGGAAGGAGAGCAGGTCCAGGCAGGTCAGATGCATCTTATGAAGCGAAAAATACGGTAGTTTCATTCCACAGGTCAGTGCAGGGCTGCACAGGGCAGGAAGTAGGCTGGGGTCTCACCCCGGTGAGATCTGAACTGGGGGCACTCCCCAGTTCAGCATTTGGGTCCGCACAGGCCGGGACCTGGATGTGATCCTCGGTCCCTGGGGCTGCAAAGTGAGCGCTTAACCCACTGAGCCATCCTGGCTTCCCCAAAAATATTTTAACTTCATAGTTTTGTTTTCAAACACTTGTTTTTTATTCCTTTAAATCAGGGTCTCCAAACTTTTCAGCCCGCGGGCCACATTAACTATCAAACAGCAGTTTGGGGGCCAACTACATACTCAAGGTCCAAATAAAAAAGAATCAAAACATAGATGTTGTTTTTAATTATTTATTTAATATTATTTTATTCAGATAAAAAGGTCTGCACGGGCCGGATGAGAGGGCCTTGGCTGTAGTTTGAAGACCCCTGCTAAATCAATGAATTTTTTTTAGAACACATCTGGATTCATAGTAAACTTGAGTGGAAAGTGCAGAGAATTTCCATATACTCTCAGTCCCCACACATGCACAACCTCTTCTACTGTGAACATCTTGCATCACAGAGATACGTTCGATTCTGAATTGACAGTGTTGTTTCCCAAATTCCATTGGTTATGTTAGGGTTCACTTTTAAGTTTGAACATTCTATAGATTTGGACAAATGTATGGGGTGGTCAAGGAATTCACAAATGAAGGGGAAGAAGGGTAAAACATACTACCTATTATTTTCCCTTTTCAATATATTCACCCTTAACCCTAATACACTTTTCAGATCTTTCAATAAGTTTATTTGTACTCTTGAAAAAAATGTTTGTTTTGCCTTCAAAATAGGTTGTGTGTAAATTTCTTCTCTTGGAGCCAGGTTTGAACTGTAGGGAAGATAAATTCATGTTTGGAAGCCACATTCATGAAGAACAGCCAGTGCAACATTGCTCTTGTGCTCAGGTGCATTGTTGTGCAAAAGCAGTACCTCTTTGGTCCATTTTCCTCTTCTTTTCTCCTTTACAGATTCTTTTAACTGTTTCAGAAGACCAGAATAGTATTCTCCAGTTATTGTGACACTCTTATCCTTAGAATCAACTAGCAGGCTATCCTCTGCCTCCCAAAGAAACAGTAGCCATGATTTTTCCAGCCAGTTGTGACACCTTGAACTTATTAGGGGGTTTACATGGACTGCTTTGACTGAGACTCATTTTATTTTATTTTATTTAGTTTTTATTGTTTTTGACACAGAGAGAGAATGATACAGAGACAGGGAGAGAACTGAACTGGGAGCACTCCCCAGTTCAGCACATGGGTCCACAAGAGCCGGGACAGGTATTTGAACCTCTGTCCTGGGCACTGCAAAGTGAGCGCTTAACCCACTGAGCCATACCGGCTTCCCCTGACTGAGACTCATAATGATGAACCCAAGTTTTATCTCCAGTGACAATCTGATTTAAAATTTCATCTTTGGTGTCTCTGCAGATGTTAAAAAACTGTCGCGAACACTCAATGTGCTGTTGTTTTTGAAGTGGGGTGAACATTCTCAGTACCTTCTTGCACTGACTTTCGACATCCTTAGATGCTGATGGAGAATATTTAAAATGGTTGTAGGTGATTCTCCACCCTTTTCTGCAAGCTACTTTTTATTTAATCTGGTATCTTCCACTACAAGTTTTCAAAATTTTTGACAGTGTCTGAGGAAGTGGCCTCAACAGGGCATCCATGACCAAGGACTTCTTCACTCTGCTTTGTTTGAAAAGGCTACTCCACTTGTAAACCATGGATTTCTCAGGGCAACAGTCGCTGTAAATTGCTAACCTCTCTTCTGAAATTGTTTGAGGTGTTTTTCCTTGTTTTGTGAGGAACTTAGTGATGCTGTGCAATTTAATTTTACCCATGCTTGGGGGTTTCTTCACTTTTGATGTGCTTCTTCGGTGATATCTAAAAAAAAAAAAAAAATACAGATGCAAATAGGTTGACATTTAGTATATATACTAATAAGACAATCAAACTGTGTGTACCAGTATTTCCACCTCTCCAATAACACCCCATTTCACAAATTTCTTGATCACCCTTCGTATAACGACATTGATCTTTCACTATGGTATCATATAGAATAGTTACATTGTCCAAAAACTTTTTGTGCTTTGTTTATTCGTCCCTCCAGCCCCTTCAGTTACTTATCAGACTACAGAAGCTGATAGAAAAGGCTTACGGTGATTCATTCACCTATTATTGCTCTTCCATAGATTTATTTCATGGTCTTGAGGATTTGTTTCAAGTTGAGAGCACAAAAACAAAGAGAAGAGAGAGAACACGTATTTAACCTATAATGAAGTGTTGGTTTCCTCAGTGCATTTTTATGTATACTTGATTTAAGTTATTTCTCCGAACCAACATATGTGAGTCAGAAAACTGAAGAATGCTTTAGATATTTCTGAAACAACCAATTGTGGCTTTTCTGCCAAAATGTTTTTCTTCTTTAGATGTACATCCTCTGCATTAGTTTGCCTGTTTTTTATTTCTGCATTCTATTTCAAGTCATGGTCTGTATTCATGTGTATGGTCTTTCTGTGATTTGCTTAGTAGAAGTGATGAGTAGGGAAAGCCCTAGCGATAAGCTCTGTTATATTATTATTGAAAGTAGCATAAAAAAGAAAAATATACAAAGGCTGTAAAAAAAAAAATCCAGCTATAAATGCCTCTATTTTTTATATTATGTGGCTAGATACTTTCTGGACAGTCCTCATATGTTGGTGCCATACATAACTCAAATGATTTTTTTTTCCCCTAAAGAGCTTCCCAGCATTGTAGTAACAATAGCACATTTAGAAATCTGTTTCATTCAGGGGTGAATTAGCTGTGGGATACCAGAAAATATTTCATAGGCAGACAATTTAGAACAGGATTGCCTTGTTGAAAGGATCATGTCCTAATTTAAAAGTGAGAAGTTCCACTGACAAACTAGAATAAAGATGGTTTTTAAATGTTTGTGGCAGTATTAGATGAATGGACATTTTGTGTCCTAATTTTCTTAGTTTCTATTCCAGATGAATGTTCTTTCATAAGTGCAGTCTTATACTTTTTTTAAATATCCATTTTCTAAGGAAAAATTAATCTGTACTTACTATGCTTATCTGAAAAAAAAAAAGATATGTTTAAAAAGTCTTTGCATTTTTTCTTTTACCTATCAGATATGTTGTGCATTCTTACTTCCTTTTAATTATTTTAAAGATTTATTTTATTGTTTTTTACAGAGAGAGACAGAGACAACAAGAGACAGAGAGAAGGGGAGAAAGACCAGAACAGTCTCCATAGTTTATGTCATTAGTTTTCGACACAGTTTCATTCCACACAGGAGGGCAGGGGCCACGCAGAGATGAAACCGGGCTGGGCCAGGGGCCTCCTGCATGGAAGGCATGCCCCTGCAAGCTGGGGGCTGAATTGGGGGCCACCCACATGGGAAGCTTTTCTTGGTGAGAACCAAGCTGGGTGCCTCCCACATGGGAAACACACCCCAGTTCAGCATAAGGGTCAGCATGGGCCATGGCCGGGACTCAATCCTCAGACCCCGGTGCTGCAAAGTGAGTGCTTAACCTACTGAGGCATCCCAGCTTCCAATTTCTTTTCTTTTGCTGTGAATGAAGATGGTCACATTAAGCAAATATTCTTGTTAGCTTCTAAATTTTGTAGATTGAGTTAAATTGACACTTGATTACAAAAGATTAAAAACCCAGAAAAATCCTTCTGGGGACTTACTAGTATTTGCAAAAGCTTTCTGCCCTCCTGTCTTTTAATGATTTGAAGCTCTTTTATCACCCCCCTCCCCAAAGTTAAAGAACTTTAGAAATAAGAAACACATCACCATTTTTGAAATAGTAAAACAATGAACATATTTTAATTTTAACCTGTGAGAATCTTCTCATTGAATTGTGGTAATAATAACTACCTTGCAAACTGATTGTAAAATCAAAAATATGTGTGAAGTTCCTAATGCACCATGTGGTATACATGAGGTTTTCATTAATACTGGCTGGTCTCCTCCTCACCCTCCTACTGCTTCTGCTTCTGCTGTTTCTTTCTCTTCTTTCAGGCTTGATCTACACCCATGGTTCTCAAACTAGTGTAAATCAAAACAATTTAAAGGGCTTGCTAAAACATAGATTGCTGGGCTCTGCCCCCAGAGTAAATGATTCAGCGAGTCCAGAGTGGACTAGAGATGTAATTATTTCTTGAAGTTGTCAGGTCATGTTGAAATAAGAAACAACATTTTGAGAACCACTAATCTAAAAAGATAACACAAATGTAGTGAAGTACAGCTTTGTGACTATGAATACTTTTTTCTATAGTCATTGCTGACTAATAAATATTACCACTTTATATTTTTGGTACTAATACTCATATATTGCCTTTCAAATGTTTGTTCATTTATTTGTAAACACTTGCCCAGTGTCTCCATTTACTTAGATAACAGTGTGCATGTTGTTCTTTGGAAATTGTGTAATATTTTGATGGATATTAGAATTTAGGTTAAGTAAATTAAAAATGAAAAATGCTCTTTTCTCAGTTGGGCATGTGTGAGACAAAACAAAGTTTATTTGCTTGTTCTGTATTTAAACTGAGCAAAAACAAGACTATGTGAAACTTGAAAAATTCTATTCTCTTTATTTTATTAGAATGTAAAGAGACTTGCTCACCAGAGTAGGAACAGGTATCCCCCATTTTTTGAAAGTTCAGGTTATGGTTCTTTGCTTTCATGTTTTAGTACCTGTTTTCACTAACCAAAAGAAATCCAAAGTGGATTTTGCTTTCATGAAAAAAGGCAAGAAGTGAAAATAGCATTCAACGTTTGTTTTGCAAGTAAGCCCTTATAAAAGAAGTGTGTACCCCAAGCAAGAAGAGTGGCCCCATTAAGTTCCTTTCCCAGGAGTTATACTCAGCATTGAATCATCATAGCTTTGAACATCTCTGATTTATCTTATTTTGTTCATCCATTAGCAAGAGGTTTCCTAAATATCAGCAAAGTATAAGAGTAATTGTTAAGGTGTTAGTCTTCACATAAAACTGGACATAATTAAGCATATTTGGTAGAATATATTTTGGGTCTTGGAACACTCAAAAATTTTCCAGTAAGTTAATAATTGCTTCTTTGCTTTATTGCCATTTCCGCTTACAAAGATTTTATAGGAAAGCTCTACTTTCTGATAGTGGGGGAAACCTATATTGTTTTTACTTGTTTATAATTTAGAGAATATTTAAATGGAATGATACTTTCATTTTTATTTTATCTGCCAAATTTATTTTATCTTGTTCAGTGACCTATCATTTCACTGGTAAGGAGAACCTGGAAAACACAATTGCCATATGGCCAGCAGAAAGAAGGGACCTCCTCTTTTATCTTAATGAGTCATAAGTTAACAAACACATTCACTCTTAATATTCAGAAAATAACACTGCAACGTCTCAAATATCTTAATAGAGTATATGACGCAAACACACTGCACCTGCAAACAAAAGTAATTCTGGAGGGAAGAATAGGTATTTAAAATGTTATGTGTTGACTTCTTTCTTTGGTATCTTCTGAGTCAATTTTGATGTATTGTTAATGCAACCAAAATTACATATTAAAATACTTTTCTGGCCACACAATGTGTTTGGCTCTTGTAAAAATCAAGGACTGATCTTTGAACCTTCTCTCTTGCCTTTATACATTTATTACCTAGGTAACCTCATATACATTTTTTGTTTTAAATACCATGTACAGGCTAAATTCATATGTATAGCTTGGATGAAATCTGGGCTGAACTCCAGATCTTTATAATTGTGTACTTGGCAGCTCCAATTGATATTGAATAGGATTCTCAATCATAATAATGTGGCAACCTGCCTTTTCTGCATGCTTCCCTAGATACTTAACAGTAGCTACTTTATTCAAACAATTCAGATTACAAACAATGACCCTACTTTTAACACCTGTGTTTTTCTTATACCCTACACCTTCTCCACATATAAATGTGTCAGCTCTACTTTGAAGATTTAACCAGAATGGACTATATTTTGCCATGTATAATGCACACTTTTTTGGCCCAAATTTGTGAGGGATAAATAAGAATGCACATTATATACAGGTAGTACGAATTCCATGTATATATAGAAGTTTTTACTTCTTTTATTTATGCTTATGAGTTAAAAGTGTAACTCTAGAAATCAACAACAATATCAGTATGTAAAATAATACCTTAGAATATGATAATTGCCTTGCCTTGGGCCCCAACTGCTGCATACAGGGCCATGCAGTGTTTCAGCCTCTGGAGCCCTAGTCAGCTCTTGGCTACCAGCCCGACCAGGGCTGCATTTTGGCCCATGTTTCCAGACTTCCAGCTCACTCCCTCTTCTGCCGGCTTGGAGTCGTGATGTATGGCCTGACTTGTCCCTTTCCCTTTGCTTATGCTTTCCTCCTTTCTCTGACCTTGTATTTGTTTTTGTGTTTTGTAATTATTTGTTACATAAAATTTCTTGTACCATAATATGTTAAAAAATAAATGCTAAAATTTCTTTATAATAAAGAATAAGTACCTAAATATAAACAAATAAAAATTTGAATTAAAAAGGTAAAATGAAAGATGTTTTCTTCCCTAAAAGTTTAGGCCAAAAACAGGGGTGCCCATTGTACACAGCAAATTATGGTGTTTCGTTTATTGTTACCCACCTTCCTGCACCTGGACTTTTATAATAAGTTCCCTACTTAGCTGTTCATATATGAGTATGTAGCACTTTTGTAGGATGAGTTTCCAAACTTAAAATTAGGCCTCGTGTATCATTTTACCCCATAGTAGATGCTCTTAAGAACTGTAGAATTAATATTCTGAAACATAAGGCGGAACATGTATTTGCCTCCTCAAGACCACACAATGGATTCTCAGAGTAAAAGTGGATATTTACTTATTATAATGCCTTACACAACTAAGTATATGAGTTTATGACTCAGTTCCAGCTACTGTGGCTTTTTTGAATTTCTGATACAAAAGCCGTGAAAAGACACTAGAAGAAACAGTAACTATGAACCAGCACACAAATGTACATATTCTAAACGCAATTTATAAAATCAAATCTAATAGTATATGAAAGGCTATTAACTGATGAGCAAATGGAATTTATTCCTGAAATGCAAGATTAGTTTAATATTTAACCAATCAGTACAACTTAATAGATCAATAAAGCAGAAAAATCATATTATTATTTCAATAGATCTGGGAAAGTATTTGACAAAATATAACATCCATTCCTGATGAAACCATTCCATAAGTGAGCAGAAGGAAACTTTATATATCTGATAAAATGCAGCAATAAAAACCCTATAGCTGAAATCACATTTAATGACAAAAAGTGAGTACTTTTCCATTAAGATAAAAAAAGACAGGTATTTCTGATTTCACCATTTCTGTAGAATGTCAAAACAACTTTTAAAAACAGTTCTCAACAGGAGGAATAACATTCCCTGATTTCAAGAGTCATTATAAAGCTACCTTAATCACAACTGTGAGATTGGCTTCAAGATAGTCAAATAGATCAATAGAATGGAAAAGAGATTTCAGAAATAAACCTACATATATACATATAAACAACTGCTTATTGACAATGGTAAAATGCAACTTAGTGGTTAAGTGATAATTGTTTTTAACACATGATGCTGAAACACGAATTCATATTTATATGTAAAATGAAAAACATACTTCATACTTCTCACTATATGTAAAAATGGACTGAAATTGGATTATACACCTTAACATAGAACCTAAACCTACATTGTTGTAGGAGAAAACCTAGGAGAAAAACTTTGTAACCTTTGGTTAGTCAAAGATTATGTTTTTTATGATTTTATTTTGTTTGCGAGAAGGTGAGAGAAAAAGAGAAGTGGGGAGGGCCCAGAGCAGTCTCCACAGTTGTACATCATTAGTTGTGACATGGTTTCATTCCACACAGGTGGATATGAGGTCTCACGGGGCATGAACCGAAGTGGGGGCCTATCACATGGTAGTGAGAGTTTTCACCACTGCCATCCTGGTGGTTACCACAGTTCAGCATATGGGGTTGCATGGGCCAGGGCTGGGGTCAATCCCTGGACCTCACAGTTGTGAGGCAAGTGCTCAGCTGTTGAGCTATCTCAGCAGCTCCAAGATTTCTTAAATTGTGTAAGTAATATATAACAGTAAAAATTAATGAATCAGACCATAAAAACTGAACATATCTGCTTTTTGAAAGACACTGTTAGAAGAATGAAAGGG
Organism: Craseonycteris thonglongyai; assembly: GCA_004027555.1. Taxonomy (NCBI): domain Eukaryota; kingdom Metazoa; phylum Chordata; class Mammalia; order Chiroptera; family Craseonycteridae; genus Craseonycteris; species Craseonycteris thonglongyai. The sequence goes on from PVKE010012926.1 coordinate 16,994, forward strand.
CAAGCCATAGACTCAGAGGAGATATTTCCAACTCATATCTCTAATAAAAGCCTTGTATCCAGATTATATAAAGAGTTTCTGAATTCAATAATAATAGCACCCCTTCCAAATAGATATGTGTGTGTGTATGTATGTGTATATGTGTTTGTGTGTGTATATATATACATATATATTAAAGATTTGAATAGATACTTCACAAAAGAAGATATTTGTATGATAACCAAGCCCATGAAAGATGTTTAACATTAGTCATTAGAGAAATGTAAATTAAAATCACAATGAGATACTACCAAAAAACTGCTATAAAGGCTATAAAATTAAAAAGACATAGCAAGTGTTGGAAAGGATATGGAAGAGCAGTAACTCTCCTACACTGCTGGTAGGAATGTGAAATAGTACTAACACTGAAAGCTAATGGGGCAGTTTCTAAATGTTAAACATGTACCTATCATATGATCCATTCATACATTTCTGGGTATGTACTCAAGATAAATGAAGGCATATGTCCCTCTAAATACATGTACATGAATATTCATGGCAACATTGGTTATAACAGTCCAAAATCTGGAAACAACTCAATGTCTATCAACAAATGATTGCTTAAATAATTTGTAATATTGCCATGCAATAGAATACTGTTCAGCTATAAAAAAGATAAATTATTTATATATGCACCTATGTGGATGAATCTGAAAATCAGACAAAAGAGTGTGTGCTATGTTATTTCATTCATATAAAATTTTACAAAATGCAAACTAATTTGTAATGGCATAAAGTGGTCAGTGGTTGGCTGAAAATGGGGATAGGATCAGGACTTACAAGAAGGGAGATAACAAAGGGGCACAAAAATTTTAGGGGGTGTTGGGTATGTTAATTTTGATTATGGTGATGAATTAACAGGTGTATACATAGTTAAATCTGATCAAACTGTAGACTTTAAAAATGGACAGTATGTTACTATACATATTAATTATGTTACTGTATGTTAATTATATCTATTATATGCACATTTAAAATAATTTTTAAATTTAAAGTAGTTTCTTTTGCTCTGATGGGCAGATGTAAACAATGAAATATTATTTAGAATTATAAACTTTGTAATCAATAACATTCTTAACTTTAACATTTTTAACTTTTTAGTTTAATAAACACATTTTTATTATACGAATAAATATGTCATAAGCAGGATTGTGTAAATGTTTTCTTTAAATGTGTTTTTTTTTTCCTACAATGAAATTGAATTTTAACAAAACTATGTGTTCAGGAATAAGTGAAGCATGCTGATAATTTATCTAGAGCATAGACACATCCAAAACCACCAGTTTAAGATGACACTAGCTTCTAGTTCAACATCATTGGTGACTAGTAACCCAAGGAGGTCCATTTTGTTCTCTATATCTCATTGTTCTTCAAGGTTTAATAGGGACAGCAGTCCTACGTATTCTGGTGAGGACAGATATGAGAACAGACAAGCTTTAGGCCATCCCTTTAAGTAAAGTGGAGTTACAAAGGAACTTTTTAGATGCTGGCTGTTTCCTACTGTGACACTGCCTTTAAGTTCTAGAGCAAGCATGTTCAATTTGTAGCCCAGAACAACTTTGAATGTGGCCCAGCACAAATTCTTAAAACATTATGAGATATTTTTGTGACTTTAGTTTTAGCTCATCAGCTATGGTTAGTGTTAGTGTATTTTATGTATGGTCCAAGACAATTATTCTTTCTTCTTTATTTTTTAAAGATTTATTTTATTGTTTGAAAGAAGGGGAGAGAGAAAGAGAGCAAGAGAGAGAAAAGGAAAGGGCTGAGAGCAGTCTCCATAGTTGTACATTATCTGTTGTGACATAGTCCCATTCCACACAGGCAGATGTGGGGCCTCATGGGGTGGAACCGAACCGAGACCTCCTGCATGGGAGGCTAGAACCTTTAGTATCACCCTGAAGGTTACCAGTTGTGTGGCAGTTCAACATATGGGTTTGTATGGGTTGGGGTTGGGATTTGATCCATGGATCTCAAGGTTGCAAGGCTAGTGCTCAACCCGCTGAGTCATCCTGGCATCCCCAAGACAATTCTTTCAGTGTGGCCCAGAGAAGCCAAAAGATTGGACACCATTGTTCTAGAGGCTGCATGATTAACTAACTTAAGTACCCATGAAGAGAATCGAGGTGTGGAAAGCTGCTGTTTCTGAGATAGAATGAAAACACTTGTATCTGAATATACTTAGTTTGCCCTGTGTAGTCTTTTTATAGAAATATTATGGCATATGTAACTAATTTTAAGGGATTCTTTGTACTGCAACAGAAACAATACTATAAAAAATGAAAGTGAGTTCACCTATTGGCTCAAATGCTTCTGATTCCTTTTATGATTTAGAATAATATCTGTGTGATCAAATAATATAAGAGCAATACTTTAACACAGACACTGTGCTTCTAAATAGTTATAGTGGTTTCACTAAGTATTGGGTGTGGTATTTTAAGGGCAGTAATCACAAAGCCAATGTGTTTCAACATCTTCCTTTTTAAAAAAACTTCAATTTTCATCCTTCAATCCTTCTTAACTTTCTTTGTTTCTCCTTCTGTCACCCTGTCGTCTCTGTAGCTGTATGCCTATCTCTGCCTCTAGATGGTTCTATGTCCTGAACAAGTTTTGCCCCATCTTTCCCTCCTTGCCTGCTCTACAGAAGGATGATGGATGTCTGGAAAAAAAAACCAAGCCACAAATGCCTCTATTTTTAATATTACATGGCTGAATATTTTCTGGACAGCCCTCTCCTATCATTGTTAGTTTCCAAGACCAGATTGCCTACCAGTGTGGCAAATCCCTTTCTATCCTTCTTTTCAGCAGGCCATGTTCCATTCATAATACTTTTTTCCCCCTTTTGCTTCTTTTGAATAACAACTGAGAGGATGCAAATTATGGACAACAGACATATTTCCCTTTGCTTTTTATAGTCCAAGGTATATAGTATACTTTGCAAAATTATTTTTTGCTACATGGAGACTGTTATCCTTAAGTTCCATCTAGTATACATTCTATGGAGTTGTAAAAAGAGGTTTTATTATTACCTGACATAATTAGATTATCCACACAGGTTAAAAGTCTCACAAAAATCAGTGTTCTTAATCAGTGAGAATATTGATAGAATCCATAGGGAATAACCATGGACACAAATAAGTAAATGAGATAATTTCATAGAGGTATAAATGATACAGAAAAATATATAACAGTAGTTGGATAAAGAAAGATTAGTACAAAGTATGGAAAAGAGCTCTTTAGAGAGAATGATCAAAGATGTCTCTTCTTAGGGGCTGAGGTTGAACAAAAGTCAGTCAATCATGAAGGTCTAAGTCAAAGGAACTGTAATGCAGGACCATGGTCCCCAAGGCAGGAACATGTCTGGTAAGAGAAAAAAACCCAGCATGTCTGAGCATGGTTAATTGTGGAGGTTGTGAGATCATAAGAGTTGAGGGATAGCTATGGACATATGAATTTTATTTTAAGAGAAGAAAAAGGGTCACTGAAAGGCATTAACTCACTCTGATTGGAATGCAAGTTGAACAGAGGGATGCCAGAAGATTTAAGCTTTTTGATTGTAAGAAATAGGGAACAGAGCTCATCCAGTTGTATCAGAGGCCAACACAAATTTCCAGTGCATAAAGTTAAGTATTGTAAATAAAACTGATACCACCCAATGTTTCTCAAACAATTTGTGAACAAATCTGTCAGAACTGGATATAAATAAGCCCTAGAATTTGACAGTGGCATAACAAGTGGCTATAAAGCTTCTTAATACAAATATTTTTAGTCTGAATTTTTTTCTGTATAGTATTATCTTTTTAAGTTTTTCTCACAGTAACCATTTGTTTCTCATAATTCACCTTAGATACTAGTCATAAATAGGCCATTTCTAAAATATGTAGGCAAAAGTATACTTCATTAGTTGACATCTTCAAGCCCAAAAGCATTAGATCAATTCTGCTTACTGTAGCTGCTAATTTTGAATTGGGTTTCATACAATCATTTGGGGTAAAGTGTTCATTGGAATAGTTGCGCTGTTTGATAAAAACGAGGGGCTCTAAAGTATATACACTGAAGCTGTTCAGACTAATCAACTCAAAGTCTTAATTTTGACCTACATTTGAAACCCCATTTTCATTCCTGGTTTATTGTGAATAGAACTAAAACCCCATCAGCATAGTATAATATGCTTTATGTATATAGTTTTCAGTGACAAGGAAGTGTGATTTGCTTTACAGTGTGTGCATGTGTGTGTGTAATAATGTGCTATATTATTGTTTTGGGTGTTTATATGATCAGTCTGTGGTTTGAAGAAAATTGTGGAATACAAGTGAAAAAGTATTTTTTTTCTTTAAAAAAGATTTTTTAACACTTAGTGGATTATGACATTTACAAAAATTCTAGAGTTGGAACAAGAGCTAACCCTTATGAGTGTCAAAGATGTGAAAATTGAAGCAAGTCCCATCGGTTCCTTCATTTTGAGAATTATTTTCCATGCTGGCTGCTATTCTGTGCCCTGCATGAGTGACTCAGTGTGTACCTAAGGACCATTTTAATGTGTGGCATCTGGATGGACACCTGGAAGCTGTGAAGCTTTGAACTAAGGAGTCATTAATGCTAAAAAAAAAAATTAACATTAATGTTGATTATCCTCTTTAACTTGTTTCCCCCACACTGCTCAATCATTGTGCAACCAGATTACTGCCAGTTCCATATGCTTCTGTGTCACTTAGGCTTGACTAATTAAAATGTTCTGTTATACATGCCACATAAGTTTTAAAAAATTCTAATATATCTCTTTAGCCAATTGAAGAGACTTTTAATGTTTTATGAAAATTAATGTACAGATTTATTTTAACCTATCAAATACCAAACATATGACCTAAAAATTTATGTTCTATTTGACTTTGATTCAGTAAAAGAAATTTATGCATATTAGCTGTGTTCTAAGCTTTGCCAAACTGAAAGAATCTTTACAATTCTGATAGATTTTCTTTAATTTTTAAAAAAATTTGTTCTTGCTAATGAATATAAAAATAAATTTAGCTGAAAAATCTGTGAGAAGAAGATTAATCCTCATCACTAAGATAATAAATGCAACATAAAACATCAATCAACTACCTTCTTACAAATTGTCACTGGTGTAGAAAGATAATAATCAGTGTTGGCATTCTCAAACATTGCTAATGTGATCGCAGATTGGCAAAATATTTAAAAGACAATTTGGCAGCATATAGTGAATGCCTTGAAATTTTCATTTCTTTGATTCAATTGCATGCAAAAATATTATGAGGAAATAATAAGATATGTACAAATATTCATGAAAAAAGTTTTATCATAGTGTTATTTAAAACACCCAAACTTGGAAATACAAGTAACAATATGAAAACTGTTCAATTAATCAATTCCTGTATGTGATGGACAAATGTACTATTTATAAAAAATATGTCTAGAGACTAATTAATGCTAAAGAAAATTTTCTTGATATGATACTATGATATTAAGGTTGAAAAAAAACTTTCAAACAAACCAACCCACCACACGTGTCTTTATTAAGAAATACTGAAGGACAGTGCATTAATGTACTTTATGTCCAGTGCTATTTAGTTGTTTATTGATTTATTTTAATTTATAATATTTACATATTTAAATAATAACTGTTTTTATTAAATCAGGAAAATACTATCAAAACCAAACACGTGACTATAAAATGTTTTTTCATCAAATATTCTTTTTAAATAGCTTTAAAATGCATCTTATTGAGAGAATAAAACATTTATATGGTTCTATTTAATTTTTAAATATATATTTTTAGATGTATTTTATTGTTTTTGAGAGACGATGAGATAGAGAAAGAGAGAAAGAAAGAATGAGAGAGGTCCCAGAGCAGACTCCATAGTTTTACATCGTTAGTTATGACATGGTTTCATTCCATACAGGTGGCTATGGGGCCACAAGGGGCAGGGACTGAATACGGGGCTGTCCACATGGAAGGCAAGAACTTCTACCACCAAACCATCATGGTGCATACCAGTTGTGCTTCAATTCAGCATTTGGGTTTGCACAGGGTGGGGCAGGGAATTGAATCCTGGACCTCGCAATTGCAAGGCAAGCGTTCATTCCCCAGGGTATTCCAGCATCCCCAATTTTTAAACATTTTTAAACTACTTGGGGAAGCTGGGATGGCTCAGTAGGTTAAGCGCTCGCTTTGCAGCCCTGGAGCCCAAGGATTGAATCCCAGGCCTGGCCCATGTGGACCCATATGCTGAACTGGGGTGTGTCCCCCAGTTCAGTTCTTGCTGGGGCCTCTGTGGGAGACTCCGCAGCCCTGTGCCCACCTGTGGAGTTAAACTATATGGAAAACTAATGCTGTCAGCTATGGAGACTGCTCTGTGCCCTTTCTCTCTGCCTATCTCTCTCTCTGTCAAAAACCAATAAAATTAAATCTTAAAAAAAATTTCTTTCTTCAGCAAAATTCTAAACTTCTTGATATTGAGCCTCATTTTCATCTTGCACCATGTCTTTTGAAATGCATCAGAACAACTCTGTGGAATTGTTAAAACAAGTACACCAAGGTCCTCTCCTAGAGATTCTCATTCAATAGTATCTGGTATGCCACTAGTGATCCTGATGTGTGCAGAATCTCATAATCAGGAGTTCACTTATTTAATTTGGTTGATAGTGCTAATGAATAACATTTGCTATTATTTATTACCTCATAAATGGGAAATATTTACTTGAATTTGTTTCAAGTTGGTTCATATAGGTTACTTTAGACATTGGTTCAATTTTTAGTGATGTCTTAGTACAGAGATTAATTTATTTTATTTTTATTTATTTATTTATTTATTTATTTTAATATATTTTATTTATTTATTCATTTTGACAGAGAGAGAGAGAGAGAGATACACAGATACAGAGAGAGAACTGAACTGGGGGAGCTCCCAGTTCAGCATATGGTTCCGCACGGTCCGGGGCCGGGATTCGATCCTCAGTCCCCGGCACTGCAAAGTGAGTGCTTAACCCACTGAGCCATCCCAGCTTCCCCCCAGAGATTAATTTAAAAACAATGTCTCAGTTTCTTTTGGATGTTGAACAGGTGTAAATAAATACCCAATAAAAATAGTTTTTTTCTATCTTGAATTTAGATTCCAAGGCAGAAATATTTCTATAAGCACTGAGTTTGGAGATAAGAGTATCAATAAGTTAAATCAATCAGGTCACATGTAATATGTTTGCTTAAGAACATAGACATCATTTTCATTTTCTGTTATAGAGCAAAGCCATAGATGTATGGAATTTTTACTTTTCATCCACTTCTTCCAGCATCACCAAAGAAAACTATTTTCAACTAATTCTCTGACACTTCCTCTTAAAATAGAACAGCAACAACGATCAACATAGTAATATAGAGATAAATTAATTTAGTTACTGTGGTTAATTGTTTGAAATCATACCCCCCAAATATACATGCACATACACAAACGTGTGTACACACACATATACACACACACACTGTATTATTTTTCTATCTGGTTTATGTTAATAAGAATTGTCTACCTACAGTTTTTAACAGGCCCTGCTTTCATCAAGTATGAAGGACAGTTCTCACTTGACATACAGTTTTAAGTGGCTGAAAGAGATTAAAGTGGTGATTCTCCTCTTCCCCATTTGAATGGATGAATATATAAGAGGGCTGTCTGGAAAGTGTCCGGCCATGTAATATGAAAAATAGAGGTATTTACTGCTAGATTTTTTTTTTTTGACAGCTCTTGTATTCTTGTTATTGTAGTGGCCTCCACATTAAGCTATGGAAATAAACAATGTATAGTTAATGCAGGGAAATAAAACCACAATGCTTGACTTATAAAAGTCAAAATTGTCAAAAGTCAAAAGCACTTATAAAATCGTGCTAGCTCTACCTTTAATTCATTGCATTTGAACTACTTATTAGATTTATTAGCTTTCAAGAGAGAGAGAGCTGTTAAAGTAACTAAACTAGGAGGCTGTTAGACTGAGGAGGATTTAATGTCTTGGTAGACTATGTGAACAAACCAAAACCTAAACCAAAGCCAATGAACTGGAATCAGAAAAAAATAAAACTTAAGAACAATTAATCACAGCCAATGAGGCTCTCCCAAATAGGGCAACCACTTGAACTATAGCCAGTTTGGTAATTTCATTGCTTTGCCTTCATGTACAAAATTCTTTCTTCTAGCCCTTGTTGGTGGAGAATTCCTAACTTCAATTTATCTTTTAACAGCACCTAATACTAGAAGTTTCTGAACATAATACTCGATGATGAGTTAGTACATATAAACTCATTGATCAACAAATAAAATCATTTTGGGAAATAGTTCTTTAAACATGTCCAGAGTGATTTCTTCCTTAAAATTTTTCCAATGTTTAAAGTACTATTTTCTTTCAAAACTTTTCTTGAGGGGAAGCCAGGATGGCTCAGCAGGTTAAGTGCTTGCTTTGCAGCCCTGGGGACCGAGGATTGAATCCTGGCCCTGGCCCATGCCCATATACTGAACTGGAGCATGCTTCCCATGCAGGAGGCCCCCAATTCAGTTCTTGCCCCCCGGTTTGGCTCCTGGCTTGAGGGGGCGTGCCTCCCATGATGGAGGCCCCCAGCCCAGTTTCTGCCCTGTGCAGCCCCCGCCCACCTGTGTGGAATGAAACTGTGTCCAAACCTGATGAAGTTCAACTATGGAGACTGCTCTGGGCCCTCCCCCTTCTCTCTGTCTCTCTCTGTCTCTGTCAAAAACAATAAAATAAATCTAAAAAAATTTTTTTTTTTCTTGAATTTATTAAAAGCCTCCTGATTTGGTTTGAGCTCTGTTAACCTCACTTTTTTTTGTTCCTGTGTAGCAGAAACCTACTTACTCACCATTTTTATCAGAAGGACATTTTAAGATTTAAATATCAAAGAAAATGCGAAGTGTTCCTGGAGAAGGTGGTTTTCAATAAACTGGATAGGAATAAATCTAGCAGGTACATAGTTCTTAGAAACAGTATTAATTCACACTAACATATTATGTTAGTTAATTTAGAACCTCTGAGTAGAGAAGAGCAAAATATAAGGCCTAATAAGTCTACTCTTTGGTAGGGAGATAAAGTCACTATCAAAGGCCCAGTAGGTAAATCTGGGAAAGCTTATTTAATTAACTTTCTTTAGGAAAATTCAGAACAAAGACCAAGGTTTTCTTCATCAGAGGAACATATTTCCATGCTACAGTAACTTTCTATTGTTGTCCTAGGCTTCCAAAATTTTGCAAAATGCTGAGAAGATACATTAAATAGCATTGTGTAGATCAGGCATGTTCAACCTGTAGCCCAGTATGACTTTGAATGCGGTGTGACACAAATTCTTAAAACATTATGAGGTTTCTTAATTAGTTAATTAATTAATTTTTTGCAACCGTTGTTTTAAGCTCATCAGCTATTGTTAATGTTAGTATATTTTATGTGCGGCCCAAGACAATTCTTCTTCCAATGTGTCCCAGGAAAGCCAAAAGGTTGGACACTGCTGGTGTAGATGATATTAATTCCTGAATACAAATATCTGCTTCTAAATACTATGTCCTTTAGTGATATGCAAGTGGTTCTCACTTTGCACAGCAGTGCAGAATTACAAAAAATGATTGTACAAGCTCTGAAACTGTAAAGGTGACCCTAATAAATTATTGGGAAAATTATGATTGTTTTCTAATCTTTAATTGTTTTTGCAAACATATTTATAACTTTCTTCATTGATTACAAATCTATAAAGACAAAATATTAAAATTAATATTTTTAGTACAATGTTATTTTAAAACATTAAAAAATAGAAAACTAAAGTGTTTTGTTTTATTTCAAAAGTCTTATCAAGAATAGTTTGAGTGGTAATTGCCTTCCTTGTCTTGTATAACTTAATATAGAATGAGCACTTGTTCTGTGGCTTAGTACTACATTTTTATGCTCTTTTCTAAGTTTAGATCAGGTCCTAATATTATTCTTTACATTTTATATGCTGTGAAATACCTCTGTGTTTCTTTAATGTCAAGTTTTTCTTTGTTTGTTTGCTAGTGTTACTTCCTTTGTAACATCTTTATCCTTTTCATCACAAGCCATTTCCTCATTTATGCAGTAAGTGTACCTTCAGTTAGTTTCTCTGTGTATACATGCAGACTTCTCCTGTTACCAGCTAGTGTGAACATTTCCATGGTCAGCTAGTTCATTTAAAACTATACTTATATACAATTCAAATCCTGGAAAGTTATTTGTACAGTGAAGCAAAAGTATTGCACATGTGCACACTTTATTTTTTCTTGCTATGATGCTTGAATGTCCTCAGGTGCATGCTTTATATCATATTTCTTCCTAAACTCAGTTAAAGAAATGACATGATCGCTAGTTCTGGCATCAATAGCCTGTTTGAAAGTCCATCTAAGAAAATAAGCTTTAAAAGGCGAACTGCATTCTTGGCCCGGTGGCTAGAATGATGCAGTTGTGTTTGGTGGTTAAAAGCAAATTTTCAAACTTTCATTCAAGTACCCCCCAAAATTAGAGAGATCTAGATTATTATCAACCAGTAGTAGTGCTTTAAAAGTTCAATTATTTTGCCTGTAGTATCTCTGTAACACTGGAAGATAAGGAGGCAAAATGACTGCATGTTTTGTTGCCTACACATGAGTATCATGTATATAACAGTGACCAATCACTGACAAACTTAGAAAGAAATGACATGATGTGCCACTGATTAATGTATATCTGTTATTTATGTAGTGATTTGTGGATTGAAAAGCTAGCAGGCTCTTCTTTATGTAATCATTCACAGTTAATATACACTAGTAGCTGAAATTTGGAAGGTATTATTGGGGGGAGCTGGTGTTATTTAATTAAACTGCAGTAACTGAAGTACCGTGTAAAATGATAACTGCCTTTAGTAAGTTCAACAAATTTGTCTGAGGCTTCTATACTCATCTCTTCCTGAAAATGTGGTCAGTTGTTCATTTATTTTTCAAATGATAGTAATATATTTTTAGATGTAAGAAATATTTTTAATTTGGTGACCTTTAAAGTGTAAATTATTGTTTTAACTTTCTAATACTAATAAGAGATACTGTAGATGGAATCTGGCTTCCCTCTTTATGTCAGCTCAAGAAGGTGATAGGAAGGGAAGATTTTCATTTCTCCCTGCACACACTCAATCAAGCAGCCACTGAACGTTGCATTTGTAGTGCTCTTTAGTGTTAATAGAAGGCTGCTCATAGGATTAGATGCAGATCTTCACTGTTACCTGCCCAGAATAGATTCTTAGGGAAGAAATTATGTACAGAATTATAACTCAGCATCCTTGTGAAATTATGGACATTTGCAGGAGTAGGTAACAGATGTAGGGGAGAAATCTGTCTGGCAAATTGAAAAAAAAAAAAAAAAGAAAAGATAATTTTTCTCAGGTTCTATCTAGTAACTTAAAAAAATAATTTACAGAATATGATTTTTCTCATTGTTAGTATACAGTTCAGTGAGATTTAAACACAGGGAATACTTGATTAATTTTCACGTCATCTTTGTGCTGGGTTATGCTAATCTTTACCAAGTTGTTCCAATTTTCATTTCACTATGTGCTGCCAAGTCAAGCAGTCTCAGAATTTTAAATTTGTGACTGAAAATTACCATCCAATACTTCTTTTCTGAACATGAGGGGATACCTCAGTATTTACTTATATGATGCATATTAAGTATGTGTTTAATATTTGTTTTGGAAGCATTTAAGATGATATATCAATAGATAAATATCCAAATTCAAATAAAATGTAATGAATCTTCATATTAGTTTTAGGATGTAGTTATCCCTATTTTGTAAGTGAAGTAAGGGGTTTCAGCAAGGTTAAAAAACCTCACTGATGGACAGGACTGGTCCATTTTAGAGCTAGGATATGATCTGACATCTTCTGACTCACATGACATTGGGATAGCTGGTGATAATTCATCAACCAGAGTAATAATAAATAATATTTATTACTGGCTCTCATAAGCCATCCTGAGTTCATTGCATGTGGTATTTCGTGTAGCCCTTATAAAAACTCTATGAGGTAAATGTTATTATATTTGGTAGTGGATAGATGAGGCAATTGAAGTACAGTGAGTTTAGGCATTCTGCCCAACGTAATAAAAATGATAGGTGGTAAGGTGAGACCCTAGTTCTCAAATCCACTATTATATTTACTTCAGATTACCTCCCTTGATTTCCACTGTCTTGCAGAAGAAAAGACGAAGATTAGGACCCTTGTTAGAATTTTCCTTCTGGAGTAGAAGGTGACAAAAGAAAAAATGGGAAGGGAAATTTGTCATTACTCTTTGAAAAGGTCTTTCTACATATCTGCCAAACCACATTCCAATAATGAATCTTTTCCATGTAAAGATGTCTTATTTCTAAACTTTTATATTTTCTAGTAGACTAAAGGGAAGCAGGACTTAAAAGACAAAGGCAGACAAGCCCAACATTGTGTTTCTGGATAGTTTCATTTGTGGTTCTTTGCCTGAGATTGCTCCGTTTCCAGATATGACACACTCACACCATCACATCATTCAGTCTGTTTTCAAGTCATCTTCCTAAACCGTCCTATTTAAAATAGACGCCTCCCTTCTTTTTATATCCTGATTCTGTTTATTTTTCTTTACACTGATGACCCCCTAAACTAAGTATTGACATTTCTAACTCAAATTCAAGACTACACTCTTTCACTTAACCTCTTCATTTCATCTGTATCTTCTTTCTTTATCACTGAGGGTAGTGATTCACAGGGGCATGGAGAATAATGGAAACTCTCTTAATTGCTCATTTAGAGTAGCAATACTAATGCAATTATTAGTGTGATTACTGAAACAACTAGCATTGTTTTGCTTTTTCGCTTCCCATTATTCCACACTTTTTATATTTGTTCTAGATCTGTGTTGTCTGAAAACAGTCATTTCATACCATATTCTCTCCCACTGTTCCTCATTTAGTCTTAGTGTTACAGGTAACTATCATATTTATGTACCAGAAGTCCTTATGTCAATGTCTCTCTAGCCATTTTCTTCTCTGTATTTCTCTAGTAGAGTACATAGTAAGGGCTCAAGGCAACAATATCCTGGAATTATTCAACATTGATAAACATTTGCCTGTGTACTTTGAACTTGAAAATATGTTTTGTTGCATAAAAGTAGTAATTGGCTCACACTTTTCTTTTCTTCTTGAATATCTTAAATATGTGACTGCATTTTCTTTTTTGCATAAAGTATTGCTGCTGAAAGTTAAGTGATAATACAATTTTCTCTTCCTTACAAATCATGTGTTCTTTTGCTCTTCATTTTCTAGATAACTAATGGGTCCTTCCTTTCTAAATCACATTACTAGAATATGTTTTGGTGGTGTTATGGGACATTTTGTCAGTGATGCTATGTGTATTTTCAATGCGTATTTTAAAATCTTTTATTTTAGAAAAAAATTTATGTGATTTGGTATTTGATCTATATTCTTACTTTGAGTTTCATCTGCTATCTTTTTCTCCTATCCATATGATCAAATGTATTTTTGAAAGTCTTTAATATTTTTTACTTTCTCTTGAGTCCTTTTTTGCCCTTATTACTTTGGATTAAAAATTTTTTTCTTTCACCTATTAGTTTACTTAAACTTCATCTGTTGTGTTTATTCCCTATTATGTTATTTCTCATTTATTTCTACATTTTTTGGCATTTATTTTCTCTTATTTTTAGTTATTTCCAGAGTTATGAAACATAGTTTCTGAGCTTTTCCTGGTCTGATTTATGTTGTTTCATGTATTGTGGTATGTATTTTCTTAATGTTTCCTCGCTAGTTTTGCAATAGTAGGTTACAATGGGCATGTTTTTTGGCATACTTTTATTGTCTATTTACTATGTTATTTTACTCTTCCCCTCCCCCACCCTCTGCCTTTTAAATATATTTTTATTTATTTATATATTTTTGACAGAGAGAGAGAGAGAGATACAGAGACAGAGACAGAGACAGAGGTAGAACTGAACTGGGGGAGCTCCCAGTTCAGCATATGGTTCCGCATGGGCCAGGGCGGGATTCGATCCTTGGTCCCTGGCACTGCAAAGTGAGCGCTTGACCCACTGAGCCATCCGGGTTTCCCCATGCCTTTTTATTAAGATAACTCTCTGTGGGATATGACCTCGATATTTTTAGGTTGTTCATGCTTATGTGAAATAAATTTCCTAAGGCAGGGTTTAGAAAAACTTACATAAATTTATAGAGTTCCTTTCTCTTTTTTTTAATGTTGTTTGAAAATGTGGTAATGTACTTTCTGGGATTTGATCTGGTCTTTCTTTTTCCCCTTCTCTTAGTGGTTTCTACCGTGTTCAGTTTTGATTTACCTTTCAGCCATTTCTCTTCAGTGTGCATTTTTGTTCTGAAAGGGGTCTGGTGGGTCACTTTTGAAAATTAATAGGTATTCTCTGCCCCAGGTGGTTCAGTCCTTTTTAAGGAGAAGGGTTATGCCAGGGTTATAAACTCCTGGCAGTTTTAGCTGCTGTTCCCATAATTGTCCCTACTTTTCAGTATGCATTAGTGTTCTTCTGCTCTAAGGAGCCAAATACATTGCTCTGTTGCCTTCTTTCTCTTCCTTCTGCTGAGAAGTTTCATGTAGTTTTAAGGCTAGTGGTGGTTGGTTTTTACTGTGCATATTTTGGGGTTCATTGGGATAACTATTTGTCTTAGCTTTGTTTTAAATGCTGCCATAGTTTACTGGCTTTGCTATCTAAATGTTCTGTTTTTCATATGGGGATTTGGTAACATTAAAAACTGCCCAGCTAGTACTACCATCTTTTCAGAATCCTCTTTTCTGTGTAGATTTTCAATATATTCTTTTAATTATATGGCAGCTATTGATTAACCCAGTAAATACTTTCTACTAGTGAGTTGCATGATATATTCATATATAATGGTCTTTTATAGGTGGTGCTATTCAGGGAGAGCTGAGTCTATCTTGACACAATTTGATATGAATTTTACCTCAAAGTAAGCAACAAAGGTTTTTTATTTTTACTTTTAGTGATAGAGCGTTCAGAGTCGTGCTTCTTCCTGGTAGAAATGATTATGTTGAAAAAAATAAACTCCATCTAGACTGACTGACAGTTCAGGTTTCCCTTCAAAACAATCAATTTTGAAGTATTTTAAAGTCCAGTTTTACTCAGATGATGGAAATGTAAAAAAAGAATGAAAATGGAAGCATTGCACTTACTTGGATGCAATTCTTTTCTGTAAAGGTAAGGTGTTTATTGTAGGCTGTAGGAGACTATTGGCCTATTCATGACATTAGTGGGAGTCATTTCGAGACAAGGGAATGCTACACAGGTAACTCTTTGAGTGCTATGAAATGATCCAGTTTGGAAGACGAAGACATAAAAATGTGTACTTGCTTTAAAGACTGTGCATGCACATAAAAATGAGCTGTTATGATGGTCTTTCATCCCAATCCCTACAGATAAAAAGCTGTCTCCACACAATATGCTTACCTTACTTTTACAGAGCAAGAAACCCTGATGTAATACAGCTCAGGTTTTTTTTGTGTTTTTTTTTTTGTCAAGTTGCTATGGTAAGAAGATTTAAAAAACCCAAAAAAACTCTTAAGAACTCTACATGTTCATAGAATCGAAATACCTCTTTTGTCAATCATTTCCTGATAAACTACCAATATGTATCTTTTTTAAAAGAAGAAAGCACAAGTGAATTCATACTCCTTTAAAAGAATGTCATTCTTTCTCCATGGCTAGGTTTTTGCATATTGTGGACACATTTCTAATGTAAAGTTGACCTTCTTCTTTTACAATATTAAGTAATAGAAAAAATGTTCTTTACCCATTATATTATAAAAGTTTACATTGATTTTGTATACTCTATTGAGTACTTTATTTGTTAACAGAACCATTATAACAGAGAAATGCTCCTTTGTGACACCAAATACTTGTGATCCCAAGTATTCTCCAGTCTTCATTCATTTTTTGGTCTAAATAAATTTGAATTTATTTAAAGGAAGAAAAACAGATTTTAAATTTTATTTATTTATTAAAATTTTTATTTATGCTCTTTGGGATGCCTGTGTGATTATGACACAAAAAATAAGAAAAGGCTTTTTCATTGTTTTTTCTCCCAAATTCCATGCAAATAGGTGGAGGCTGGGGAGACATTTTCATTATGTAGTTGTTTATTAGCTATAAGTTAATTGAGGCAGAGATGTGGTTCTGGATTTATCTCAGGCTCATATTATTAATGCAAAATAAAGTCATGGCAATAGTTGTCTCAGTATTTAACCTGATATACAGATTGTTAGTATAATCCAGTGTGCACATTTTTGGATATTCAAATTAAATATTCCTTAAGATTTGAGCATTTTTAGGATGAGTCCATTTACTTTATAAATTTAACCACAATTTTACCAAAAGTTAAACTAACATAATATATTCATTTATTCATCCATTTAACAAGCACTTATTGATCCTGTATGTTTTAGGTTTGTTACCACATTATTCAAATTTTGCTTATGGTTGTAATTATTTATTTTTATCTAGAGTGTTTTCTTTGTTTTTACTTTATCTTTTTTTTGACAGTCTCTCTTTTTTTTAAGATTTATTTTATTATTTTTGACAGAGACAGACAGAGGCAGAGAAAGACAGAAGAGGAAGGGCCCATAATACTCTCCATAGTTGCCCAGCATCAGTTTTCGACATGGTTTCATTCCACATAGGTGGGCAGGGGGGCTGCTCAGGGCGGGAATTGGTCTGGGGGCCTCCAGCATGGGAAGCATGCCCCCCAGAGCCAGAGACTGAATTGGGGGGCAAGAACTGAACTGGGGGCCTCCTGCATGGGAAGCACTCCCCAGTTCAGCATATGGGTTCACATGGGCCGGGGTCGGGATTCTATCCTTGGTACCCAGGGCTGCAAAGTGAGCACTTAACCCACTGAGCCCTCCCAGCTTCCCATTTTTTCTGACAATCCTGAGCTCATAGTTGGGTGTCTGTTTCTAGATGTGCATTCTGCAGTGAAAATGTTTGGTATTTTATTTATTTTATTATTTTATTTTATTTTTCTGACTTTCTTGAGCTAATAGTTGACTGCCTGTTTCTAGATCAGCATTCCACAATGAAATTGTTTGGTTTTTATTTGATTTGATTTTATTTTTTCTATCTTGAGCTAAGAGTTGGGTATTTGTTTCTAGATCTATACTTTGCAGTGAAAGTGTTTATTTTATGAATTTTTTTTTCTGACTATCATGAGCTGATAGTTTAATGCTTATTTCTAGATTTGCATTCTGCAGTGTAATCGATCACTAAACACTTTATCTATTTTTATCTCACGTGGAAAAAGGGAATAAAAACTATTCCTCCTAGCTGCTGTATCTGGAAATGTGATTAGAGCAGATACAGTTAGTGACAGCTTAGAAAACACCTCATATTGCAGAAATAAATGATGCCAAAGAGTGACCATTTTTATGGAAGTCAGTATTTTTTATTTTAGACAACAAAGTTGACAAAGGTAATCAATTGTCTTTATGAGCAACAACCTGACTTTTTTGGGTTTGTATAAAAACTCACCTTAAAACAGGGGTTAGGGGGAAGCTGGGATGGCTCAGCAGGTTAAGCGTTCACTTTGCAGCCATGGGGACTGAGGATCAAGTGCTGGGCCCAGTGCATGTGGACCCATATGTTGAACTGGGGTGTGCTTCTGCGGGAGACCTCCGGTTTGGTACTTGCTCTAGGTATGGTCCCTGGCTTGAGGGGGCGTGCCTCCCATGAGGGAAGCACCCAGCTCAGTTCCCGCCCTGTACGGCCCCAGCCCACTTGTGCAGAATGAAACCATGTCAAAAATGAATAATGTACAACCATGGAGACTGCTCTGGGCCCTCCCCCTTCTTCCTGTCTCTCTCCGTCTCTGCCTTTCTCTGTCTCTGTCTAAAACAATAAAATAACTATTAAAAGAAAACAGGGATTAGGTAATAAAAGCACATAACAACTGTGAAGCTTTGCTAGGGCTCACAAGGACAAGCATGAGGACTCTATCCCTCCCTTTGTCCATAGAACATAGTACTAGAGCTAAGTGAGTATTTTCCCTTTTATTTTGTTCTCCTTTCCCTCTAAAATCAGAGGAGATATCTGAAGGAAAAAGTAGGGGGCACATAGATGATAGATATATTTTATGACAGGCCTGTGACATATTGCAAGGGGCCTGAAGCAAAGTATTATTGCAAGGGAAGGAGTGTTTTCTGGTTTGGCCAAATATTTATATTATGCCTGAAGTATGAATTCCTGGGTAGAGGAGGGGGAACTATAGAAACATAGAAAGTTAAAGATAGCATTGAAATTATCCTTTGCTACATGTCTTCCTTGCTTATACATTTACAGAGAGATAGTAAAGTGTGAGAAATGTTCCTTATTGGCATTATAAAAATGTGGTTATTATAATTAATTAAGATGATATATTTAAAACTGGCAAAGTTTAGTGTTTTGTAATACATATGTGGCACAATTTCAGCTAGTATTCTTGTTGTTATCTAGTTTTACAACATATGCTTTTTAGGACTGTCATTTTTTTTTTTTTTAGAATCTATAAAGTAAATAAAAATCAGGCTTTTATCTGACTTTTGTTCCTGAGAAGGTAATGAGTAAGATTTATTACTCATAACAAAATAATTAATTGGGTTTCCACTCTATGCCAGACAGTGAGCTGGGATCTGGGCTCACTTCAATAAGAAACAGTTCTTTTTCTCATGGTACTCACAGTGTGGGGAGAGACAGGTAAACAAATCATTGCCATGTAAGTTGATAAATGCTATAATAAAGATATAAACAGATGCCATGAACATAGAGGAGGGAGTATTTATGTGCCTCCAGCAGAAAACAATCGTTATCAGAGTGACTGGTACATGACTTGTAATGAGACTTCACAAAGCTGAAAAGAAAGGGGCAGGAAAAACAACTTGAAAGTATTAGCATAAGCAAAGATACACCAAGTTTGAATGATAAGTCTGTTTTTGAAAGAGCTTTTCTATGATGCCAAAGAGTTAAACTTTTATTCTGAAGAAAATAGGAAGATACCCTAAAAGGTAGATATTATCAAGATAATTTCCTCTAATTTTAATACATATTGATTACTCATCTACTAAGTGATGGGATACCAGGTGCTTTTTGCGTGTCATATAATATATTATTGTTGGAGTCAAACTATTAAACAAGTCTGATAGTTAAATGAGTAAGAATAGAAAATGACTAGTAATAGAAAACTAAATGTGGCTTAAGCAAAAGAAAGTTTGTTCATACAGAACAAGAAATCATCAGGCCAGCGTTGACCTAGGGGCTCACACAATCATAAAGAATGAAGGATCTTTTCATCCTTCATTTTTAATGTATACTTTATGTCAAAAGTGGCTCCCAAAGGTACAGTTGATATTTATGTTTATAACCAGTCCTTATATATCAAGGAATGTTTGTGAATCAAATCTTTCTAGAAAATGTATTCTCTGACAATGCAGACAAAGTTTAGGTATGCTGGAGGAGCTTAGTGATTGAGCACTTGCCACGTAATCGTGAGGTCTGGGGTTTGATTCCTGGCTCTGGCCTGTGCAAACCCATATGCTGAACTGTGGCACAACCGGTAACTGCCAAGATGGCATGGCAGCAAATGTTCTCACCTACCATACAGGAGACCCTGGGTTGGTTTCTTCCCCTTGTGGCCCCATATCTATCTGTGTGGAATGGAGTCATGTCACAACTAATGATGTACAACTTTGGAGACTGTTCTGGACCCTGGGCCCTCCTCTCTTCGCTCTCTTTCTCTCTGTCACCTTGTCTCAAAAATTAAAATAAATTTTCTGTATAATCAAAATTTTTAAAAGATTTTTTTTTGTTTTTGACAGAGAGAGAGAGAGAGAGAGACAGAGACAGAGACAGAGACAGAGAGACAGAGAGACAGAAAGACAGAGAGAGACAGAGAGAAGGGGGAGGGCCCAGGGCAGTCTTCATAGTTGTATATCATCAGCTTTTGACACGATTTTGTTCCACACAGGTAGGTGGGGGTTGTGCAGGGTGGGAACCAAGCCTGGGGCCTCCAGCATGGGAGTCATGCCCCTGCAGGCTAGGGGGCCAACCCGGGGCCCTCCCACATGGGAAGCTCGCCCTGGTGAAAACCAAAGCGGGTACCTCCCACATGGGAAGCATGCCCCAGTTCAGCATATACAGGTCTACACAGGCCAGGGCCAGGGCCAGGACTCAATCTTTGGACCCTGGGGCTGCAAAGCTAGCACTCAACCCACTAAGCTATTGTAACATCCCCAAATCGTTTTTTTTTGTTTTTTTTTTAATTTATTGTTAAATTTGATGAGGTTACATTGGTTGGTAACAATTAGACAGTTTACAGATGTACAAGTCCACATCACATCATTCATGCAT
>PVKE010012927.1:0-37480 GCA_004027555.1 Craseonycteris thonglongyai
CAGACAAATGCAGATTCAGATTTGGCCATGTGTAGGGTGGTCTCAACACAGGAAACATGGGGCCTGGCAGCCAGTTGCATGGGAGGAAAACCGCACACAAGGAAAATGGCCACTGTCCTCCAGTCCCTACCCCAAAGCCACATACTTCAGTCTCTCCCTGTGTGTCTCTAAAACCCTCCAAATTACTCTCCTTCAACTGGAGCCCTGAATGAGTGCCTATAAGCAAGTGAGTCTGTGCTTGGGCCCTTTAGGAGGATATCTGGATTTTTCACAGCCTGCCTTCTCACCAACATGGTCAGAATCCCCAGTTTTTCACAGTCAGATGTTGTAGGGGTTCCTCTTCCTAGCACCAGTGCTCCAGATTTGGAAGCTTGGGTGGGGCTAGGTCCCTTGCTCCTCCAGGGGAAACCTCTGCAGCTGAGATATCCCTCGTGATTCTTTACCACCACACAGAGGTTTGGGGCCAGCCCATTTCACGTCTCTGCCCCTTCTGCCAGCCTTGACGTGGCTTCTTTATATCCCTAGTTATAAAACTTCTGTTCAGCCTGACTTCAGATGATTCTCCAGGTTAATTATTTTATAATTTATTTGTAATTTTAATGTATTCATGGAAGGAGGCAGGAATAACCTTTACCTAGTCCATCATCTGGGATCTTTATCACTACTTTCCTTACTTGATTACTTATTTGTGTGTTCTCTTAACGTTTTGAGTTTAGAAATGCTGTCATTTTTCATCTCTGTATCCCTAGCACATTACTGAGTACTGAGTACCTTAAAATATCTTTATTGAACTGAAGATTATGGAGATATTGAATCTCCAGGGTTAATGGTAGAGAGAAGTAAAGTCATATGTATCAGTTGCAACAGATAGGTCCTCTTAAGAAAAAACAATCTCCCTTTAACTAAATTATTTCTAACTATTAAAGATTGACTCTCTGTTTTATATAATAAATGACCCAGTATATTTAATTGTAACAGAAGGATTAAAATTATTTCACCTGTGCGTAAGTATCACGAAGTGGTTTTCAGCATACTTTATTTCTGTATTATATTTACAGTCCTATGGCCTAGACTGGCTACAGTAGATTAAAAGGAAATATGATGGCTTAAGGAAATGGATGAGGTTCCTGACTGAGGCTGTGAACTGCAGTGACACAATGCCTTTCTCCCTGAAAAAGAAAGTTCTGGGGTTAAAAAAAATTATATATATGGGTATATATATATATATATATAGAGAGAGAGAGAGAGAGACATACATATACTCAGCCCACACTTAAATAAAAAAACCCTGAAGGAAAGAATTGCACACCACTATTTTTAGGTATATTTAAGATCTTGTGTCCCCTTCAAAGCTTTCTTTGATATATGTAGTATATGGAGGTGGAAAAAGGGAAAATGGAGAGGGAGAAAAACATAAAAATCTGTTTGAAATAATTTGATTCTAAGTGGCCAATCTTTGGGCTTCCCTGGACCACATTAGAAGAAGAATTGTCTTAGGCCACACACAAAATACACTAACAGTAACAATAGCTGATGAGCTAAAAAACAAATCGCCAAAAACAGCTCATAATGTTTGAAGAAAGTTTACGAATTTTTATTGGGGCGCATTCAAAGCTGTTCTGGGCCTCCTGTGGTCTGCAGGCTGCAGGTTGAACAAGCTTGCTATAAAGCCTTAGCAGTGTGTGTTGGACCATGTGAATGTTTAGGTTCTGTACTGGTGGCTTTTCAGGAGAATGCCCATTAGGATGCTGGTTTGGAATGATGGTAGGAACTGGAGATCTCAAAAAGCATAGCCTGCCCAATTCAGCAGATAGCCAGGTGAAGTGCCAAAGCAAATTAAGTTTCAGGTAGTTTTGATCTCAGTTTGTGCTTGATGTTCCAGTATAGTTATTAATAATTTACCATTTGATTTTGAGAGTGCACTGGTCTGCAGTGGTTGCCTTGGTTTTAGGTCACACAGAGTAGAGAATGTTGGCATCGTAAATAGGAAGGAACAAGACTCTGGAGTGAAGAGGCCTCAAGGGAGAATTATTTTATGAGGGTAAATTCTGCTCAGGGTTTTCCTTAAAAGGCTTCTTGTGCTTTCTGAAATGCCTTGCAGACTTTCTTCTAACATACTTAATCATCAGTTTATTTCTCTGTGCTGCCACTTTAATGGGGCCAGTGTGTCTCAACGTCCTGGATTTCTATTAGAATAATGGGCAGCAGTGATTGTGTGTGTGTGTGTGTGTGTGTGTGTGTGTGTGTGTGTGTGTGTGTGTGTGTGTGTGTGTTTCAAGCTTGAACAGATTGGCTGTGAATGGGGTGATAAGAATAGAGAGAAGCACATACCAGTAGACCAAACTTCCTGTACACAAGCCTTTGAATGCTGCATTTCACTCTCTGAAATAGCATTCATTTTAAGCTGACATAATTTATTCCCTCTGGAATTAAGCAATAGCACTGGCAGCAAAAGAAACTATTTTGGGAAGGAGATGTGGGGAGAATTTTGCTATGTATTACAGGCTAGGCAGAAGTACCTTTCATGTTTTTGAACACCATATTGTTCCTTAGAACCCTGTTAAATGGAAATTGACAACTTTCAGATAATCCCAAATGTAAATAATGTCCAGGCTAATGTACACAGGCTATGATCTACAGAAATTAGTAAAAACTGAGTTTAGAGCCTTCAACTTAAATTCACTCTTCTTTGGAGATTAGTCTCTAAAGTATATACTGTTGAAAAGGGTTAAATATAATATCTTGTTTCTGTTTCCCTCCTTACATATACCCTTGCAGGGTTTTTTGGGGTTTCTTTTGCATATTCCCATGCAGATTTTTCTGGATTGCTGGAAAAGTTTAAGGCCATAAAGGCTGAGTCTCTACCACACCCTCCCCATAAAGCTGAGGTGGGTAGGGCTTGGCAGCTGGTGGCAGCTGCGGAGATAAATAAGCACCAGGGCTCCTGAATGGACAGGACGCAGAAGCGCCTGTGATGAGGTTGTGTGGCTATGAGTGCCTCTGCCGTGGGACGAGGCCATGAGGACGGAGCTGCAGCTGGATTCCAGAAGTTCAGGCAGCGAAAGGGAGGTGGGGGCAGATAGGAACCAGCTTAATAATCGTTCTTTTGATGGCTATTTTAGAAGAGAGATAAAAGTCAGGTACAATATAAATGACTTCTCTCTGGTCATTTAATAAATGTATTTAATGAAAACCAGGGAATTATGTTGGTTTGTTTCTATGTGACTTTTCTATTTGATACTCTTTTGACAAATAAAGCGTGAATGGCCTTCAGAATTTTGTCTTTACGAATTTGCTGCAATTAGAAATTGAACACAGCAGCCCAGTACTGTTTAACATTTCTCTATTTTGTTACTGATAACCAGTTTGAAGACGTTTTTCTCTGGAAGGATTTTGAATTGTCTTTTCAGTGTGGGAGATGTAATCGCAACAGATATATATTGTTTTCTTTTCACTTTGGCATTGGAGTTAAGGTGAGAGGTGAAGATATTGAGATTCCCCAAACCTAACAATGCTGACTAGACTTAAGACAAACATTTTGTAAGTTATATACCATTGTTCATAAATATAATAGTAAATTTATATAAACTCAAGAATCCTATCTATAGGTTTTGTGTGGGGAGCTTGGTGAAGTGTCCATCAGTGGTACCATTATAGACATCAGTGGCCTCTATATTGATATTACTTTCCAGCTAAATTAATCAAAAACTTAGTGATCTCAGTATTTGAAAACATTGATGACTTTGTGTCTGGACATGACATGAAATGCTCTCCATTTTTGTGTAACATTCTCACTTTTTGTTATTATTTTAATTACTCATGTGAGAAATTGGTGGAAAATACCTTTACATGGTGATGTGACATAAAAAAGAGTTTTGAAAATTTTGAAGCATTTCAAAAATAAAATTGGAAGTCCAGTTATGCTTATTAAATTAAAAGGTTCTTTAAGTAGCATTGTTTTTGTATGTGTCTAACAGAAATAATATTTCTAGAGGATGTTAAGAGAGTTAATTTTAAGTGCAAATACAAAGTCTGTAATGATGTAAGATCTAGATATTGTTGAAGGTAGCTACATAAACAGAAGGGGAGTGAAGATTATTAATAAAAAATAGAGACGAAAAGACCTTTAAAGTGTTTGGAGAATTGATCAATCAAATAAATAAATAAAGGCTTATTGAGTGCTGCCACATGCTAGGATTAGCACTGGGATGTACAAATAAAGGGGACAGCAGAATTGAGATTAACCTGAATGTCATCTGGATTCTTAGATGCATCCATCAAAGACGATGGAAATCTATCAGCAGCCACATGTCTGTGGGTCTCTGTGTGGGATGAAGTTGCTGGTGGTCCCAGCCTCTCCCGGCTTTATTTGGAGTTGTCTCCATTCTCATAAACTCACTGGCCTTCCCCTCCCCTCTGTGTTCCAGGAGAGACAGCGTTTGGAGACGATCCTCACCCTATGTGCTGAGTACACAAAGCCAGACAGTCGCTTGTCCCCTGGCACCACCGTGGCAGATGTGCAGAAAATCAACAAGGAGCTTGAGAAGCTGCAGCTCTCTGATGAAGAGTCTGTGTTTGAAGAAGTCCTGGTGAGCCCTGATGTCAGATACAGGTGCCACCCGAAAGGCTCCATCCATGATGCGGACTTGGCAGGCTTTGGGGGCCTCAGTCAGAGCAGTGCCAGCTTCCTTTCCCCCAGGAGCATCAGAAATGAGGAGCTGCTCAGGGACCTCAGCAGGACTCCCCCACCACCCTCCTCTGCCTTTCTGAAGGCTTCCAACGAATCCACTTACCTAAGTATCCTACCAAAGGTAAAGGCAACAGAGACTGGGGTTGAGGGCCTAGGACTGTGCGTCTTCATTGGCCTACATACCAGAGGCTTTATCTCATTTTCAGATTGTTTTCAGTGAAGCTTCAGTTTCAAGAGGCAATTAGCAAGGTGCAGCACATTAGTGTTTTACTAATTAGTGACAGATTGGCACTGTAAAAAAATATAATGGTAGAGAAAAGTAGAAAGAAAGGTTTCTCCTCATCCTGTCTCTTCCCAGTTGTACACCTGAAAGATAAGCACAGTTAAAGTGTTTTATGTGCTTTCTTAATGTTTCTGTGCATATGCAGTCATATATTATAGGCATAAACACATACACACACTATAGTGTTCTGCATTTTTTCTCCCTCACTAAATGTCTTGAACATCTTTGCATCTTAGAATACATAGCTTTACCTCATTCATTT
This sequence comes from Craseonycteris thonglongyai, assembly GCA_004027555.1. NCBI lineage: Eukaryota > Metazoa > Chordata > Mammalia > Chiroptera > Craseonycteridae > Craseonycteris > Craseonycteris thonglongyai. The sequence goes on from PVKE010012927.1 coordinate 5,236, forward strand.
TAATGGATGACTAATGTATTCTTTCCAGTTTTTTGCTAATAAAATCTATATGAAGCAAATATTCTAGGCTATATATATATATAACAATTGTGCATATGTAATCTGTAGTATCACTTACTTAGTGTAGAATTATTCGTTCAGAATTGTGTATTTGTTTTAATCAATATTTTCAAATTACCCTCTCAAAAGACTGTATTTCCAGGTTACTCTTTCACTAATAGATTACTTTATGTTCTCCATATATGTGCCTAGGTTGTGTGTTATCTATCAATAGGTGTTTTAATTTGCTTATCTTTAATTATATATGAAATTGGACATTTTTTCATATTTCTAGTTGTTAATTTGTATTTTGACCCACTTAGGTTCTTGACCTATTTTTTAATCTCTTATCTTGTTTTTATTGAGTAAGAAGAACTATTTGTGTCAAGGAAATTAATCTTTTATCACGAATGGTAACATTTACTTTTGATTTTATGGTATCTTTTTGGACATATAAGAATTTTAGATTTATATGTCATCATAATTATTATCTACTCTCCTACTTGTTTGCTGATTTAAAAATGTCTTCCAAATTTGAGGAGTTTTTTAGATGGAGTTCAAGGAAAATCTTTTTTTTTTTTAAGATTTATTGTATTGTTTGAGAGAAGATGAGAGAGAGGGGAGGAGGGAGGGCCCAGGGCAATCTCCATAGTTGTACATCTTTAGTTGTGACATAGTTTCATTCCGTACAGGTGGATGTGGGGCTACATGGTTGGGAACCGACCTGGTGGTCCTCCCATACGGGAGGCAGGAACTTTCATTGCCATGGCATCCCTGTGGTTACCAGCTACACCGCAGTTCAGCATAGGATTTGCACAAGTTGGGGCAGGGAATTAAACCCTGGCCACATGGTTATAAGGCAAGCACTCAACCTGCTGAGCCAGCCCAACATTCCAAGGAAAATCTTTTGATGTTATTTTTTTTTCACACAGGTTAAGAATGTTTTTTCTATGAAATTAAAAAAAATAAAATTTCTCTACCTGTTTTTTAGAAAAGATTTAAGAGTGCTTACAATAAAAAATATAAATTTTATTATAATAAAATTAGAACATTAAGATAGTAAATAATAGTGAAAAGCAGATACCACAAAGCTGGTTTCATAATCACAAAACTTATTTATTTAAGGATAGATAGGACTAATTAATTAATTAAAATAACTCTCCTTAAGTTCAGCTCTGAGATTCTGGGCAATCTTGGCCAAAGAACCAACAATAATGGAGAAACATTAGTTACATTTTTGTTATAAGAGGACACATACTGATTCTTTAAGAGGACTTTATCATGGTGCTAAATCCTGGAGGAAATTTATCACATGGAATACTATTGAGGTGAGCTTGTGCATTTGTTTTCATTTTTGTTTGGCTACAAGAAAACTTTTTCTTATTGAACAAAGTTGAATGTTCCTGGTGGGAAATCCTTACCTACCTATTGACTTCTCCATTGTATACATCAGGACTCTGAGCTCTTCAATCCCTTCTTTCTTTTAATGACAACATTTACCTTATTAATTCTCAGTGGAGAGTAACTATGAATAGGAATCTATCTGTCTCTAGTGCCAGAAAAATGCAATTGTTAGAAACTAGGATCTGCAGGGGGCAATCAAGCATTGTCGGTGTTCAGGCAAAGTAAAAGACCCATCATTTGAGATTTTACCTGTTGTCATCAGACATTGGGTTTCCTCAGAAATCCTTTGCTACCATTTTTCCTTAAACCTTTCACATTTCTTCCTTTGGGAAGATCTGTTAGATCTGTGATGAGATGGTAAGCTGTGTGCCTCTCTACGAACTGTCTTTTTGGAGACAGATTTCCTCCTGAAGAGGGCTATGACAAGAAAGCTTTTGGTGTGTAAAGGAGCAGATTATGACAGATGCTTTACATTGCTCAAGTGACCTTTTGTGGAATAGGAGTTCTCTGAAGCTTTGAGGAGCATCCCTATAGAAAGAGATACAAAGCTGTTCCTCCTTGAGAGACAGGAAGCATCAAGGGCATCTCTGGTTACCACACTGTGGCCCAGACAGAGTCCAAGTGAGGCTGTGATGGGTTCCAGGGAACAAGCTTTTCATTTAGTGCTTTTTGAAGACATGCTTGTATTACATGGAGACAGGAAATAGAAGAATCTTAAAAAAAAAAAATCCTAACCATTTGTTCTAGTCCTTTTCCTCTTTAAGTAATCTGTTTACCCAATTATTTACTTAATGAAGTACAATGTTGTTATTAACAGTTTAAAGGTCAATGGAGAACAAAGGAGTGTGTAAAAATTTACAAAACAAACGTTTTAATAATTAAGAAACCAAAGGTTTATTATTCTTGAACTTGTTTTACCTAACACTTAAAGAAACAGATGACCTTGGAAATAAGCTAATTTTAATTAGCTTTTGTCAATGTTATCTACTGCCATCTCAGGTGAAAGCGGAGAGTAGATCACTTTTTTTTTTTTTTTTTTTGCAGTTGTATGGAGATATAATTGATATAAAGCATTGTATACGTTTTAGTGTATAGCATAATGACTGGACTTACATAAATGTAAAATGATCACCACAATAAACGTAGTTAACATTCTTCACCTCATATAGTTACAAAACTACATTTTCTGATTGTGATGAGAACTTTTTCACTCTTCTCTTTTTAAGTATTCTGTCTACAATGCAAAGCCCTCACACTTGCCATCTCCTCATGTTACAAGAGGTTTCTAAGAAGAAATGTATAAAAAAGAGCAGAGGCAGATGGAAAATATTGTGTCTCTACTTTCTCACCCCTTTGTGTGTACCAAGTTACCTCAAAGATGGCATATTTGGGGATACACATATGTGTAATGAGCTTATTAAAACATGTCACTCTCAGTGGAATCCGACCCATTACAATAAAAAAACAACAACAACCTCAAATAGATTAAAATTAAAACTTTCTTTGTCACCGTAAAACTAAAGCTATTTAGTGGCTACGATACCCTTGGCTTTCTATTGGTTTTCTTTATTTGCACATAAATGAGACTACAATATCCTCACCACAATCTCTCACACATCAGAGGTTTGGAATGGTTGTTGAAGATTTTGCTTTTTATAAACAATAAAAAAAAGTACCCAGTCATTTTTTTAGATAGCATTAATTGCTATAAATAACCTCTGAAGTTGTCTGTTACTAAATAGACCTATTTGGGTAAATTTTCTCCAAACTTTGAGTTATACAGATAATTATAATTGGCACTATTACCTATCTGTATAGTTTTACAAATTGCTCAGTTTTTGTTTTCTCTTAATGCTTTGCTTCCACCAGTGAGAGAGATATTTTTAAACCATGTTGGAAGTTGAAACCTAATATGAAATGTTGACCCAACAGGATACCAGCTTCTTGAGTCTTTCCTGCTAGGATTACTCCTCGGTGATTTTGGGATACCATTCAATGTTACAGGCATTCCTCAGGCCCTAAAACAGGCACCTGAGTATTAGGATAGTGAGATTCATTTTCTGTGATAAAATGGTCAGCAGTTGTTTTATTAGTTAATAAAATACAGATTTTAGGTGATGAAAAAGCTAAATGTCCAAACTTGGATGATCTGCATACCTTTGTTCTAATCAACCTGAGACACTTGTGACTTCTCAGTCATTTAATCTCTAAGGAACAGCCAAGTAGTATGAAGAATAAAGGATATGACATGATACCTATCTTTTTAAAGTTATTTTCAAGATTGTTAAATACGTTAAATGAACTTAGTGAGGTACACTAAATTTTAATTTTTTTTTTCCAAGTTAATTTGAATATTGCTGTTAATGATTAATAAGTAATCTTCAATAATTTACTTATCTAGGCTGCTGTTTTCAATTTCCAATTATGAAATTGTGTAATCATTGACTTACTGATGCAAAGAAATTACTTCTTTTTCAAAGAGAGTTAAAACTTAAATATACCAGAATCCCTTGACATATAGAAAGATGGGTCTTCACCTAGTGACATACAAGATAATTAACCTGAAATTCTTGAGAGAAGATACTATTTTCAATTCACTGTATTCCACACATACACCCCTTTTTTTTTAAATTTATTTTATTGACAGAGAGAAGAGGGAGGGCCCAGAGCAGTCTCCATAGGTGTACACCATTAGTTTTTGACATAGTTTCATTCCACACAGATGGGTGTGGGGCTGTGCAGGATGGTAACTGGGCCTGGAGCCTCCTGCATGAGAGGCATGCCCCCACAAGCCAGGGGGCCTTCTATATGGGAAGCATACCTCCAGCGGGAACCAAATAGTGGGGCATGCCACATGGGAAGCACACCCCAGTTCAGTATATGGGTCCACACAGGCCAGGGCCCGGACTTGATCCTTAGACCCTGGGGGTACAAGACAAGTGCTCAACATGCTGAATCATCCCAGCATTCCCTATTCTTCTCTTGAAATCATAGGCAGTCACATTTTGTCTGTGTATATGATCAATATTCCTTTCTTCCCTGGGCATTTGTCATAACTCTACTCAGGGCCATAAGTATGCCCTCTCTCAGTTTCTTTGTTGAGTTTATTATTTCTTGCTAAGAAACTCTTATTTTCCATGGAATTTATGAATGGTGGCCACTGCCCTATTTCAATATGTCACAAAGGCCATTGGCCCAATTAGTGTCTTAAACATTATGTAGGAAGAAGGTCATCTAAAGGAATAAGACACTAACTAGTGTGCTAACACACACAAAAATATGAAACATGAATTAACTTAATATTGTGTGTAGTTTTTAATTATTTTGGTGGGAGGGGTCACCAAAGTAATGAAGCCAGTTTTGTCCTGGCTATTAATTTTGTGGAACATTTCAGTGAAATTGGGCCAAGTGTGGTGTGCCCTTACTTTTTCTCTACCTTGTGTTGAAAAGGAAATAACCATGGAAGCTCATTTGCAGATGATGCTAGCAGTGGGACCCACTGTATGGCTACAGATTTCGGAGATTGTTGTAGATATACTCACATGGAGATGGGAAAGATATGGAGCTTGTCATGAAGGTAGAGCAGCATGCCCAAGAGATCCCTGAGGAGGATGTCAAATCTTGTCTAGATTCTAGTTCTCTACTGTGCTGAACTGTGTCTGTAACCTTAGAGAAGTCACTATAATTTCTATGGGCAACAACTTCCTCATCTGTATAACCGCTTAATTATTTCAGCTCTTAAAAAATATGAATTTATAAATTTAAGTTGCTTTCTATGAGCTAACTTAAGAATCTAACTGCTGAGTATCTGGGGAAATGCAGAGTTCCAAATAAACCATTGATGGAATGCTTTTAGAATCCAAATACACATGGAGCCTGATATGTTAGACCTATGGCTGGTGTACAACTTGGGAAGTTCTGCAATTGAAGTGTGAATAGCTCTTTTCTGTGTTGATTAACTCGTAGACCCCAGAAGGTATAAGTGAAGAACAAAGGATTCAAGAGTTGGCTGCAATGGAAGAGACTCGGATAACAATTATGAACAACCTTGAGGAACTTAAACAAAAAATCAAAGATATAAATGACCAGATGGATGAATCTTCCAGAGAGGTATAGACCATGAGTTCGTTTTTTTACCCTCTCTCATTTTCTTTCTTTCCTTTAACTTAAAAATACTGCTGCCCATTAGGGCACAGGCATTGGAAACAATACATAGAAGTCAACATGGGTAAACATTTTTTCAGTGGGTACATGTGTAGGGTTAAAATACCTTCTTTTACATTTCTTTATTTTTTTTAAATGTGAGTAGATAAGCATATTAAGCCATTTTTAATGTACTTTATGTATAACTGCCTTTGTCTTAAATAATACAGGAGACTCTCAAATGACATCATTTGTTCAATGTCATTTTGTTCTAACATTGATGAGATGCTGTAGAAACTTAACTCTTGTTTATATCAATTAGCCTATGGTTATACGTCATTTCGTTGCAATTCTAAGAACTTATTAATGACGTTAAGTGAGGACTTCCTGTATATACATTCTAACTTGCTACAAGATCTGTCAGCTGAGTTTAGGTGTTCAAGTTCAAATACAACAAACATTTTCTGAGCATGTTCACTGTGAGTTGAATATCATGTTGGTACTAAAGGGAGATTTACTTGGGAATCAAACGTAGACCTAGCTTTCTAGAGGTTTGCAAACCAAAAAAGAGAAAGAAACTATAATTCTAGTTGTAGACTTATAACTGAAAAGAGGGACAATTTTTATGTTACCTTCATGGACTGAGAATGAGCAAATAATCCTGTGTAGGCGAGATCTATGTGTCTATACTCACAGATGATGCTGATAGCCCCATAAGTGGAATGGGACAGCTCACCTGTAGTTTATGCACAAACATTGGAAGCCCCTCCTGCTGGCACTCCTATGAATGCAAGCATGCTGGGTTGAGGATAATTTGCATTTCCCATGTTCTATGGGCAAACAAAGAAAGACCTGGCTGCTTCCAAGATGGTTCATGCTTGAGCCTGAATCTAAGCAAGAAGACAAAATATTCTTGAAAGTAAGCAGAAATGGGGTTAGCATAGAAAAATCAAATGATAAGGTAACTAGTTTTCTTAGCAAATATATGCTGGCTTCTCCAGCTTACTTACTTATACTGAGTTTCCCATGGGCTCTCTGGAACGTTCTGTAGGCCCCACAATCTGGTTGATACAGTAGTAGTTTTTGAAATTTGTAGCTGTTAAAAATGTACCTCTCAAGTATACAGCTGAGAATGTCCCTGAAAGTGAAATACCACTGAGCTTTATTTTATGTCTTCAGTTGGATATGGAATGTGCTCTTTTGGATGGAGAGCAGAAATCTGAAACAACTGAACTTATGAAAGAGAAGGAGATTTTGGATCATCTAAACCAGAAGATAGCAGAACTGGAAAAGAACATTGTTGGTGAAAAGACCAAGGTAAAAGAAAATTCCATTTGAATGCAATTTTTGTAGGCGGCATTGTGGTCCCACTTGATTAAATCTAAATGTTGTGTGAATTACCATGCTTTTGGGTTTGTGTGTCTTATTCCTGGAAGCAGTGGCACTAAAGAAAAGGCTTAAGATGAGGTTGAGGTAAGTTGTCATCAGTTAAAAACCATCAGGCACTGAGCTGCTGATGCTGAGGGAGTAGAGCCTATATAATTTCAAGCTGATATTCATGGCATCTTTTTCTCTTGAGATGAGTGAATTGCTTTTTTCATCAGCCTTTTTCTGCTCTTCTGATTCCACTGTCTTTTGAAGAGTTGTTTTAGTATGCTGAACTTCTTTACTACTGGTGGTGCCTTGTAAGGGTGGCTTAACCATATGCAAATATGGTTGCATCATTTCTTTTCATTTTTCTGTTTATTAAAAAGATGAATGGGAACCATTCATCTCACCTCTCTTGCCTTGCCATGGTCTTCAATGCAAGTGCACTGCTCTTTGAAAAATACATTGCGGTTCTCAGGGGATCCTCACACACTTTCAAGTGAAAACTCTCTGCAAAACACAGTTGAAACTTAACTTAGAAAAGGTCTTACTTGCATTTCAGGCCACAACCTGAATGTTAGCTGATATCTACTAGGGAAAGTATGAAAAATTACTTGCAGTTTCTAGAATTCAGGGTGATAGTTGGAGTTTTTGGTTTGTCTGTTTGTTTATTTTTGTACAAAATATTTTACTTACTCTCCTCTCACATTCTGAGTTAGTTAGAGTTGAACTAAGCCTAAACTAAAAAATAAAGTTCCAGTTTGGGAAAGAAAAGTAAAATGAGCTTTAACACATTTTTTCTTGGTCACCATATTTTCTTACAAAACTGAGAAAAAGAAAAGATTTTTCAGTTTGAGTAAGTTCTAGGGGTATGAGTGGAAAAGATTTCTGCTGAATGTGGCTTCCTTTTTATGGGTTCTTCTTTGTTTGAGACCTATAAATAGGGCATTTGATCTTGGTGCCAGAGAATGAGCTCAAAAAGATATTGTCAGAAATTGAAGTCAGATTAAAAGCTACAGATCAATTTCTTGGTTGCCTGCTTGTCAAGATTAAAGTGAACAGCTTTTTTATATTAAATTTTATGTATGTTCCTTTTAGCCCCAGACTTTGAAATAGTAAAAAACCCATTTGGGTAATAGGTACATTTTTCTTTAAAAGCTCAAAACCAAGTCATCAGAGATTGATTGTTTAGTTCTGCAGTATATGAGGACTATGCTTTTCAAAGATCCTGTACTGAGAGAACTAGAGTCTTTCATTGGAGACATCAGATGTCTTTGTTTTGGGATTTAATAGTATTTTACTTATGTCATTCTGGGGGACTTGTAAGAAATAGGAATGGGGTATTATATTTCTGGTGAATCTCCCATGTAGTTTTGAATCTTTTTGTAGCCCACACATGGGATGGCCTACAAATTCTATTTGTCTATATGTCATTACACAAAAAGTGAAGCAAGTCAAATCAATGCCAAATCTTACTTCCCTGGGAAAGTTGTATTGTATTCTCCAGACCTAATGTAGAGGCTGGACTTCTTGAACATGGCAGAAACAAGTATGGAGGTCTCCTCTGTCCTTCCTATTCTTTTTTTGGTGCCTTAATACAGGCCATGCATCGAAGAGGGGACCATGAGGACCTGAAGTATAGGATCAACTCATACAGTTGTTAGGGGATTAGTTGATCTTGGAAGGTGGGATTATTGTCTGTCATCACATGGTTGGAAAAATGACAGAAACTAGTTTTGGGTGGGGAATTCTAGGGGCAGTTGAGGGAAGTGGAAACTGACTGAGCTAGATAATGTTACTACATATTCTTGACAACCAAACTCAAATAGAGACTCAATCCTACTTGGCAGCATTACTGTGTTTCTCAAATAAACTCATTCTATCATTTTGTGACACAGCTATTTCATTCCTTTCCTCTGTTCAAACCTTTGATCCTCTTCCCTCTCACTGACTATGAGATGGTATCACCACCTACTTCACTGAGAATTTAGAAAGGTCTCATCTCTTCACAACTAAGGAAGGTACTTCCCCTCAAAGACCAAGAGTCTTTAGATATGCACTGAGCCTCATGCCACCCCAGAATCTCAAAGACTTCAGGCTTCTGTATCCCGCTCCCCACAGCTTCTTCCGCTTTACTGGACCTTTACTGTCAGCATGCCAATGTTACTGTTTGTTTTTTTTAATTATCACTTAAAAGTAAATTCTCTTCCAACTACTACCTTTTTTTTTTTTTTTCTTCTTGTCATCATAGCCAACTTTTCTGTTTTCTTAGCAGACTGTGTCCTCTTCCTCAGTTCCCAGCTAACCATTCCTCCCCTTCCAGGTGGCTTAAGCTCCCACTATTCCATCAGATTGGCTCTTATTAAGACGAATGAAGACATAGGTACTGCTCATCTCACAGGATGCTTTTCAGTTCTCTTGTGATCACACTCCTGAGGAACATTCAAGACAGGAGATAACTCTTTTTCATGGCACTGCCTGCCTCCACCACCCCTGCCCCTTTGCCTCCCTGAACCACACTCTTCTGGTTTGCTTTTTCTTCTGTTACTTATCTCTGTGACTTTTCCATCTCAGTTTTCTTTGCTTATTCCTCTCTCTCTATTGAACCAACTGTTAAGAGTATTCATCTCTGATCTGAACCCTCTTCTCTTGTATCCTCACAGTCTTTTATACCCATGCCTTCCAATAACCTGTATAGGCTGGTGTCTGTCAAATGTTTGTCTTTAGTCTGCAATTCCTTTTTGAACTTGACTCATACCCTGTGGCCTACCTGACATCTCTGCTCAGATATTTCACAGGTATTGCCAGCTGAACATCCTGTAACTGAACTCCAATCTTATCCTTCCCTTTGCCTTCCACCCACAACCTTCCAATCCTAATTTTTCTCCAGTGTTCCCAGTCTAGAAAATGGCATCTCTACTCACCTATGTAGGTATCCAAACAGAAACCTGGAAGTAGATTTTGACAATTATTTCTCCATCACTCCCATATCCAACTAGTTCTGAAAGTATTTCTCAATCACTGACTTTGTTGCATCTCCATCAAAGCAGTCAGCGTCTTCTGAATCATCAAAATCTGTTCTTTAGTTCCATTTTCATTTAGTTCGTTTTAGTCCATTCTCTTCACAGCAGCCAGAGTGATTTTTAATAAAACATAAATTAGATCATATCACTCTGGTTTGTGTTATATTTTATATAAATCTAAATTTCTTACCTGTCATGTGCATTTCTGTCACCACTCGTCCCTTCACACCACTCTCCCCATGGTCTTATTTCTATTTGTTTAAAGATCCATTTCCCTACCCACCCTCCACATAAGGTCCCTTGAAGATCTGTTTGCCTTTCCTGGAATTTCCTTCCCCATGTTCCATGCCTTGTTGATTCTGTCTTTCAGGGTTTAGGTTCAGTGTTAGTTTTTTTTAAAAAATGTCCTTCCAGACCTTTCCAGTTCATGTTCTGTTCTCTTTGTTCCTTTAGTCGTTTTACGACTCAGATTTTGTAATTTACATTTGTTTTGGCTTGTTATATATTCATTTTCCTTTCTACCTGGGAAATAGAGAATGGCAGTATTATCTGCTGTTCACTCAGCTCACAGTAGGTGCCAGAATACCAGCCAGTATTTTGGGGAAATATTGTCCTTGGAACTTCTGCTACCGATGAATATACCCTGGGCCGTAGCAGAAACACTGAGCCAAACACCTGCTCAAGAGCTACATGAGGCCAAGTTTCAGGACAGCTGGGATGGTCTGTCCAAGTGCACATGCCAGTGGGCTTGTAATCATGCTGCCAGTCGAACCAGAGCGTCAGACAGAAGGAGGAAGTGGCCTCTGCCCTATTGGATCTTGTTTCCTTTTCCATACACCTGTTGCTGCTGTCAGATATAAACCGTGGAATGAGAAAAACAAAACCTGAAAAGCTATCCCTGTTGGGCAAGCTCTGATTCAGATGTTGATAGCACGTCCTATAAGCCTGGCTCTAGATTTTTGGAGGTAAGGCCTGGAGATAGAGGAAGGAAGGAAGTTTAGTAACACATCAAAGTTCAAATTTTGTTGTGAAATTATTGAAATATTTTTCTTGGCTCTTGAGACCAGTCTTTAATATTATTTCCTTTTGTTGATTTGGGAACTATCATTCTATTTGACATATTTAGTATGAATTAATAGATGAGCATATTAGAGATTATTATTATCTATTACATGTTATATATAAACTATAGACATAGTTATATACACAACATAAAATATAGATGATGTGTTCAATTTTATATTTATTGAACATTTTTGCAGTGACTCCCTGAGCTGCAGTGACCCACTCCTTTGATGGGTGGGTACCACTGTCAAGGCCACTAGTAAGCTTGTTTCCAAGTGGCTCTGAGCTAAATGTCACCTGCATGTTGTGTTTTCAGACAGTAGTCACATCACAAATAGAATCTATTAACATGGATAAATTCTGAACAAATGTAAGTATCTGGTTCGATCATCAACCCAGAAAGGATATTGATGTGATGAAGCAATAGGCAAAGAGGCCATTATGTTTTCTTGGCGTGAGTGAAAGGAGAGAGGATTGTTAATCTCTGCTCTGGTAAACTGTTTTAGTTTCATGGGCTTGGTGACTGACAGTGGGAAAGCCACAGAACCATGAGGCTCAGTTTGGGCAAAGACCTGGTATAGAACTGACTGACTTTCCTGCCACTCTTCCTGTCCAAGGCAAAGCTGAGAAGATATGGATGTATGTGTTTGTGTAGATTTTCCTTCTGTTTTTGTCTGTTTCTGGGTACATTAATAATTCAAAACTAAAATTTGTTGTTCAGTGTCCTCTGTTTTTTAATTATTTGTGTCTCATCTCTGCTCCTTAGCATCCAAATACCAAACTCAGTTGTATTGAATTTAAGTAAAATGGTTAAGTAAAGACCATGCTTCCATAATCTTGTTGAAGAGTCTTTCCATTTACCCACATGGTAATCATAAAGCTCAAACCAGCCTTTTGTTTAAGACTCTGTCCTCACACTGATTATGATATTTTATAGCCATCCTGAGCTACATACTTTTATAGCTAAATACGCTGAAGGATGGGAACTGAGCCACTAGGGCAGGCTTATAAATTTTGCCTTCACTGTAATATTTTTTGTTACGTTAGACATATCTGGATATAACCAGTTCTGTGTAGGTAGTCACGTGGTCTCTAGCCCTCTATCGTTCTTGACCTTGCTTACATTTTCACCCAGTGCACATTGAAATAGAAGAGTGTTCAGATGTTCAGTCCAAACAGTGTGCAAAAACTCAGGCATCAGATGGGAAGGTCATGCTGACTGTTTTCTGGAATACTGAACGTGTTGTTCTTGCAGACTTTCTTGAAAAAGGAACAACAATGAACTCTGAACATTATGTCAAAACTCTTACTGCATTAAAAAGAAGACTCAAATAGACTGGAATAAGAAATAAAAAATATTTCTTCAACACAAGAACACCAGGCCTCACTTAAGTGTAGCAACAAGAGCTGCAGTACAACGTCTGGACTTTTCAGTGCTACCACATCTACTGAATAGCCCAGACCTGGCTCCTAGTGATTTCCTCCTGTTCCCAAAACTGAAGGAACACTTGAAAGGCCAGCGCTTCATCTGTGATGTAGAGATGAAGTCTGCAGTGACGAAATGGTTTCAAAAACAAAACACCAATTTTATTTTTAGGGACAGATTTTGTTTTTAGTGCAGCGTTGAGGCTGCTGGGATGCCTCAATGGTTGGACATTCCTACGTTCAGTTTCTGACCCCAGCTCATGCAAACCTCATATGCTGAATTGTGGTGCAACTGGTAACCACCAAGATGGCACGACGCGGAAGTTTTCTTGCCTCCCATGTGGGAAGCCCCTGGTTCAGTTCTTGCCCAGTGTGGCCCCACATCCACCTGTGTGGGACGAAACCATGTCACAACTAATGATGTACAACTATGGAGACTGCTCTGGGCCCTCCCCTCTTCTCTCTTTCTCTCTCACCTCTCTCAAACAATAAACAAATCTTTAAAAAAGGAAAAAAACTAGTGCAGCATTGACAAAAATGTATTGCAGTGTGTGGTCATTTTGTAGAAAAATAATTGTGCAGCTTTGAAAATAAATGATGTAAGTAAATTTCTTTTTTATTAAAATATTTTTATGTTCATTTTCTATTTAAGTGGAGGCAAGTTTCAGTAGCTCACCCTCATAAATTGCTCTATGTCATACAGTATATTTCTACATAAAATCTTAAATTATTTGGCTAATTTTTCTACAATGCACATATTTCATTGTATTTAAAATGGTTAGAATTTATTCTCCATTAATATCTTGCCGAAGTACCTGTTACTTCCTCCGCATTCTTCTTCAGAGCCAGAGGAAGACAGCCAAGCCCAGAATTCCTCAGCCGAGTGTTAATGTCTCTGGAGTGCAGAGCATTTGCCAAGTCACAGCCAGTGTTCAGAGAGACCCAGCCCTTTCTGAGCCTCTTTCTTACATTTCAAAGTTAGCTACCTAGTTAGAGGAAACAAATGTATCCTGAGATTTGGGGATTAATCAACAGGATTCCTGGTTAGGGTTATTTCTTCTGGTGGTTATTTGCTTACATAAATCTTTAATATTCCGCTATTTGAATGTTTTCTACACTAATCACCCATTAATTGTATAATTAAATTTTCAAAACCAAAGGAAAAAAATTCTGAGAAAGCGATATAAGGATATTCCTCCTTAGAGGCAGGCAGAGGAGGGGATCCCAACAATCACCATTTGTTGACAGGGGTCCACATCTTTCCTCTGCAATTCCAAAATCTGAAAAGTTTTGTGGAAAAAATAAGTCCTTTTATAAGGTTGGCACCAAAATTGAGTCAGTCACAAATGTTAAAAGAACGATTTTTGGTGGATCCTGTATTAAGATCCTGGTCTTCATTAGAAAAATCAAATTGTAGTTCATTGCCTTTGCCTCACGTTATCCTGGGTGGCTAAATCAGTAGCTCTAAACATGGCTGCATATGTGAATAGCTAGAGAGATTTTTTAAATGCTTGTTTCCTAGGCTTTCTGACTAAGTGGAGGCCTGTAGAATAATGTATTTAAAAGCGCTTTCATGGCATTCTAATGTCTAGTCAGAGCTAAAAACCACCAGAGCCTCTGAGGGATAGTCAAGAAATTTGCAGAACAGGGGATTATTAGAGAGCTGGGAGTACTAGTATACACAGTGTGAATGTGTGACTTATTAGTATATGAGGGCTGTCTGGAATGTATACAGCCATGTAACCATTCTCATTATATTGACAATGGTTGGATTTTTTTAGATAGTCCTGGTATATGCCAAATTTCAGCCTACATGCGTTCATGTTCTCATATTGATGAAGAAGCACATCAAACGTGAAGAAAAATTCATCTATGGATAAAATTGAATTTGTGGCATCAAGTTCCTCACAAAACAAAGGGAAATACCTCAAATCATTTTGAAAGAGATGTTAGCAATTTATGGGGACTGTTGCCCTGAGAGTTCATGGTTTACAAGTGGCACAGCCTTTTCAATAAGGCAGAGAATTGATTGAAGACGACCTCCATCCTGGATGCCCTGTTGAGGCCACTTCCTCAGGCATTGTCAAAAAAGTTGAAAACTTGTAGTAGAAGATACCAGACTGAAGAAATAGTAGCTTGCAGAAATGGTTGGAGTATCACCTATAACCATTTTGAATATTATCCATTGGCATCTAAGGATGTCAAAAGTCAGTGCAACATAATGTGATGCATAGGTGATATGATGTGGACTTGTACATCCGGAAACTATCTAATTGTTACCAATCAATGTCACCCCAATAAATTTAACAATACAGTAAAATTTTTTTTAAAAAGTCAGTGCAAGATGGGTGCTGAGAATGTTCATGCCACTTCCAAAACAGGGCGTTGAGTGTTCACTGCAGAGACAACAAAGATGAAGTTTTAAACTGAATTGTCACGGGACGTGAAACTTCCATTCATCATTATGAGCCTGAGACAAAGCAGGACCCATGCAGTGGCATGAAAAAAGCACATCACCCCCTAAGAAGTTCAAGGGATTGTAATTGGCTGGAGAAATCATGGCTGCTGTTGTTTGGGAGGTGGAGGGTATCCTGTTGGTCATCTACAAGGATAAAGGTGCCACAATCACTAGAGAGTACTGTTCCAGTCTGCTGAAATAGTTCAAAGAATCTGAAAAGGACAAAAGAAGAGGAAAATGGGCCAACGGGGTGCTGTGCTGCCGCTTTTGCACAACATGCCTGTGCGCAAGAGCAATGTTGTGTTGGCTGCTCTTCACAACTGTGGCTTCCAAACATTAAACCACCCTCCCTGCAGTCCAGACCTGGCTCTGATTATTATTTGTTCCCAAATATGAAAAAACAGCTTTGAGGAAAAACATTTACAGATGATGAAAAGGTTAAAGCTGCAATTTGAAAGCAAAAGCAAATCGTTTTTTAAGGGTATAAACTTATTGAAAGATCTGAAAAGTATATTAGGGTTAAGGAAAGGAAAATTAAGAAATAGTTTTTTTCCCCTTTATTTCGTGAATTTCCTGACCACCCCGCATAGACTAGGTAAGTGTACCAGTTGAAATCTGCGAGAAGAGAATAACATCCAGGTTTATTTTTACATGTGAAAAGCAAGAATCCTTGAATTCTAGAGCACAATCTAATTTGTCCATCTATTTTTTTGATACTTTCAGCTCCAATTAACTGGTTGCCCAGAGCTAATTTTCCTTTGAAAAACTTCCTGGGCAGTAAGTAGAAGAGAGGAGTATTAGTTTCTTTCTGGCTCAGAGTTGGTCTACTTCTGGCTCTTGCAGGAGTGATGTCACCTCTATGGTGCTCTGTGATTTATTGCTGGGCCCACCTGCCACTAGTCTTTCTTTCATCCTTCCCCTTTCCTTCCTTTGCCCTAGCTTTGGCCTCACTGAGCTTTTGCTCTGAGACCCAGGTAGTGGTCACAGCCTCACTGATAAACCACAGAGAAGCTGCTAAAGGTTCTCATGGTGCCTGCTTGCATAATTCTTCTAACCGCCCCCTTGTATGGAATTGCAAAACGTATTGAACACCTCAGAAGGAAGGCACTATGTAAACATAAGGTATTTTTTATTACTTGTTTATTTGTGCTTATTATTAACAACAAAAAGTTAGAGCATAGAGGAACAGTTTAATTATTTCTTCAGATGGAGACCTGTGTTTTAGGCCAGTGCCTTTTCATATTATCAAATACTGGTATCAGGGTTTTCTATCAAATACACCTTTAATTGTTAAGGTTTTTTGATCATATGGTTTTTAATTGAAATAAATAGTTTTTTTACTAGTTTAACTTTCTATTTGGAACTAAAATTGCTGCAAAATGTGGGGATATAAAACTCTTTGGGAAAAAATTATTTTGCTGTGTAAATAGGGCAATCTTTAATTGGCACACATAGGAAATAACACATTTTCTTAGCCAAAAGACAACAGGTGCTCTGTATTGCTGTTTTTTGTTTTCTTAAGATTCATTTTATTGTTTGAGAGGTGAGAGACAGACAGAGAGAAAGGGGAAAGACCCAAAGCAATCTCCATAGTTGTGACATGGTTTCATTCCACACAGGTGGATGTGGGGCCATGTGAGATGGGAACTGAACAGGGGGCTTCGTATGTGGGAGGCAACAACCTTCACCACCATCCTGGGGATTAGGAGTTGTGTCAGAGTTCAGCATGTGGGTTTGCATGGGCCAGCACTACGATTCGATCCCTGGACCTCGCAGTTGCAAGGCAGGTGCTCAACCTGTTGAGCTACCCTGGTATCCCTTGTATTACTGGTTTTATTGTGGGACAAAAGTTTTTAATTCTGAAACTAAAGATAAAATCTAACTGGAACTACTATTAATAGTATATTCAGTTTTACTATAAATTAACACTTGTGAATCCTTTCTTCTGTGAATAATGTCATTGCTTTTTTCAATTCCTGCACAATAGATGTGCTCAGTGAGCCAACTTACCATTCAAGATGAGGACACTATCTTTACTGTCTGCTAAGGTTGAAGTTGTGGAATTATTTTTAGATTGATATATGAAGTAGGATTCTCAGTTTTATGACTTCTGGATTTAATCATTTTGAGAAAATGAATTTTTAAATCAAAACATACATTTCTGAAATGGCCTTGAGATTTTAAAATTTAAGCCAAAAATGGAAACTCCTATGAACTGGTATAGGTATTGATGTCATATAGTTTTAGATTTAAATCATAATATTTTTTATAAAGAATCTAAATATAAGGAAATCTTGGACACTTGAGTGAAAAAATTATAGTAAATATAATTTTATAGGACTATTTCAGAGCTTCATTCTTTAAAAAAAAGCCTTCTGTGATAGGTATAGAAGCCAGTTTTATTTCTTTTTTTTTTTTTTTTAAATTTTATATCTTTTTATATTTATAGAGAGTAATTATTTTATCTTCAGTGCATATTTATTTTTATTTTACTTTTGACAGATAGAGAGAGAGACAGAGACAGAGACAGCTAGAGAACTGAACTGTGGGAACTCCCCAGTTCAGCATGTGGGTCCGCCTGGGCCGGAGCCGGGATTCGATCCTCGGTCCTCGAGGCCTCAAAGCGAGCACTCAACCCGCTGAGCCGTCCCGGCTTTCCCCAGTTTTATTTCTAATAATTCCCATAGAGGGAACTAAGAAAGTAAGGTCTGGGATTTTGCTTACTGAGAATCCAGTTGTGGTAGCGTTTCATAGAGTGCTTTTCTTTAGGCTGAGAGTGTTACACAAGGAGAGAATCAAGTCTAAAATTTACCTCAAGGGTTCAGAGTATTATAGAAGTTAGATTGAAGTTTTGTCTCTTGATTTACCAGGTAGCATTGTAAGAGTGTATAATCTCTATATTACAGTATTTACCTGTTACACACTGGAGAATGTCAGGGTCACTTTGGAACGTGTGACTTAGGAGGTATCTAGTGTCATTTTCTCCTTTCTCTTCAATTCTCTGAATCCTGAGTGTTTACTTCTCTTCCCCCACCCCCTGTCCCCCAATCTATGTTTCAATTATTTTTTATGTCAACCACTGTAGGCAAGCCCTTGTCTCCACAGTAAATATCACACTTTCGGTGTCTCTGATCTGTTTGGGGTACCTTCCTCTTGCTGCTTCGTCAGTCTTGCATTTTTTACTAGCTCTCTCAGACTCTTGAGTTAGATGCTGTCCTTGGAATCAGGTTTTCTAATTGCTTAAGCTCTGAAGTTTACCAGTTAGCTAGAACATATGACTAGATCAAATGACTGGGTATCGACCAGACCACCTAATATGCCTCTAACCTGGGAAGAGCATTTCCTAGTTACTAACAAGATATGTTTCCATGTTTGTAGGATATCTAGTTTGTGTAGTACTTGTTTGTGTTATCCTTGGGGAATGTTCACTAACGCCTGCTTAGGTGTGAAGGTAATTTCTATTCTTCTATTTTCTGATTTCTGAACTTCAGGAGAAGGTAAAGCTTGATGCTGAAAGGGAAAAACTAGAGAGGCTTCAGGAGCTTTACTCCGAGCAGAAGACCCAGCTGGACAATTGTCCTGAGTCCATGAGGGAACAGTTACAGCAACAACTGAAGAGGGTCAGTAGCAAACAGGAATGTGCCAGCTATGTTTTGTTTTTTTGTTTTTCTCAATTAAGTTCCACTTACCTCTGACTTCCTTCTTCACATACTGTAAGTTTGCATAAGTTCTGATCATTAGGTACTTTTTAAATAGAAATATGCATGCTCACAGTATATATTATTTCATGCTAATCAGTCAAAAATTCCTTGTTAGAATCTTTTACCTAATTTATAATGCAAAAACATTTCTGGAGTCATTCTTGGTAACCAAAGAGAGCAATTCCTGAGATCTAACTATCACCACAATTGTAACATTTAAATCAACCAACATTTCCCTTCTTCTCCGCTGCACTGTGAATACTGTTTACCCTTTAATGTTTTTCTTCTTAGCTTGATTTTATACTCTTGTTCAAAAATTGCCCTTTTCTTTGATTTGCTCCCACCACGACTTATTATTTTGTTTGTCTTTTTCTTTCTGCTTCTTAGTGACATTGAACGTTAGCACAATCACAACCCAAGGTGCAGGGCAGTACCAATGTCCTCAACATCTTCTCATATGAGCTTCCTGGTTTCTAAAAACTTAGTACAGCATAGACTTTCTAGTTGAACTTTATTGGGTTATTCTCCCGTCCTGATGCTGGCAGTGTTGAATTTGGTCACGTTCTGAAAACAAGACTTCCCACATGGATAGTTTCACAATCACTGGCTAGGCTACTTACTATTTCATAGACAACAGGGCTGTTTTCTCTATAAACAGCAGCTCAGATATACTGTGACCCTGGGGAAGCTGTCATTAAGAGTCTTGGACTTCTAAAGGAATGATGTAATAGTAACCAGTCCTGAGTAACTAATAATTTGTGATTCCACATGACTCAAAAGGCTAGTTTCATTGATGTCATATTGTCTATAGGCAAGGTGAAAAATCAATGATGATAGCCCATCCTTGAAAATGTTCAAGATAACCTTTACTATAAAAATATTTGGTGCCTTGAGTATCATTTGGTTATGAAAAGTTAGTTAAAACTTTCAATATTGTTACAGATATTGAAAGCATTTTGACAAAGAGTACCAAATGCACATACTTTAAACTGCAGCATAACAGTTTTAACATTTAGTATTTCTTACAATGTTGGATCAAAAAGTTCCAATAGTGTTTCTTCCTCTTCCCTCATTTTATTGTGTAAGTTAAATTTGCTGTAAGAAGATAAAACTTCTTGTTTCTCAATATCACAGTTCTCTGGAACTCTTGTGGTAAAAATGATTAGGAAAAGAATAGCATTTGTAAAATTATTTTGGTTTATTATTTGTGTTTATGTCCATTCACAAAGAGGTTGGGAAACTGGCTTTTATATTTGATTACTGTTTTTAAACTTTCCTTATTACTAGAGTTTTTACACAGTTGTAATACTTTATTTTGAGTCAGTAGCATTGTTATATATTTTGTTCTTCCCTTCCTCTAGTTCCTCAGTTATTGTTTGTATTCTATATAAACATTACTCCAATGTTATTAGAATTGGTACATTCTACTAATAACCTGGAATCAGGTTGATGTAAATAATTGCTTCTTGCTTAATCTAGCTTCTATAGTATAACTCGATAGGAAAGCTTCTGTAGGATAAATTTGTGTACATTCTAATAACTTTGAGTATAAAAGAGGAAAAGAAATGACGCAGACTGCCTGTTCCACTAATTGAAGGCAAAGACTCCTTCTCCAAGCAATGTTTAAAGTTCCTATCTTAAATCCCCTTTCCTTAGGAGAGATAACTGGCTTCTGGTACCTTCTGTTCACCTGATATTAAGAGGTGTTAGTAATCTTGTTTTTCAAGAATGATGACCAGAGTAAGTCCTCATCAATCCCTTGGTTTAATCAGTAAAAAGTTCACTAATTTTATGAGAAGTCTATTCATACTGAGAACTTCCTATTGCAACTCATTTCCCTTCAGACTTCAAACACTTCAGAATAGCACTTCATTACACAGTTTTACCCAAGGCATTTTAACTACATTCAATAAAGTTAATTTTATTACAACAAACTTCATTAGGTGGCAAGTTATACGAAATAAAAAATAAATTAATAAGAACATCACTTTTCTAAACTGTATTGTCTCAGATACTTAATCTGAAATCATAGAATGATTTTGTGCATACAACACTATGGATTTATTACTGGACTTCTTACCTCTAAATCATTGTTTTGGAGTCAAAATACAGTATTTATCTGATGTCAATTCCATAGCTTATGGTGGTATGTAGTTGATATGGGTTCACCAATCAAATTGTTTCCTGAAATATAAGTAGTGTGGAAAAGAAAGATAGTTAAAGAGTCTTTCATTTTCCAGAATAGGTTCCACTGTTAGATGCATCTGGCTAGGACCGTTTTCTTGTGCTTTTGATATTTACTCAGCTGACTGGTTGATTTTATTTTAGTCTCTTGAATTATTTTTTAATTTTTTTTTTTATAATATCTACAATTAAGAGACCTTTTTTCTCACTGACTCCACAGTCAGTTTATCTTTTCATCTTGGACAAGTCATTCAACCTCTATGTGCCTCACTATCCCCATATATAAAATGAGGAGGTAGTACTAGATGTGCCATTGTGCCATTGTCTTTTTCCAAATTCCAAAAGATGGATTTTAAAGTGTTTGACTATAGTACATGATGTGGAGGAATGTTAACAAACCCAGAGCCTCATTTATATTTGCTTTCAGACTTGGCCTTGAGCTGTCATAGACTCCTTTAATCTCTCCAGACAGTGCCGTATCTATTTTCTTCTTTCTGTCTCTCAACTAGGCAAACAAAACAAAAATCTGCATGTAAACTTTGCTATGTAAATTCTCCAAAAAAATTATTAGAAAGAAAAAAAGAAATTGCATTGGATTGTTTTAGTGAGCTGTTTTAGTTCCTTGCATACCTGACTGACCTTGAACTTGCCAGGCAGTAGAGATTTTTAATGTTCTTTTAATGAGTGAGGTTTAATTAAAGTTTTTATTCAACTAGTCATACACTTGACTTTGAGCTTCCTGTATATTTATACTGTGTTCAGTTAAACTGCTTGTGCCCCCAGATTCCATCCTTTGAATTTTTGGTTCATATCTAGTATTTTTTACAAGTTTTTTTTCCCCCTTTCAGGTTGTTTTTCTTTCACAGTGTAAGTTTATATACACACATTTTAATCATTTAGATAACTTGATCAGTTGACTACACCAGCGGAATTTGAGTGCTGAGTTTAGCTTTAGTTTTCAATTTCCCTTCCTAGTGTACTGTTATTTTTATGCAGTGATTTAAATATTTACTGCAAATAAATTCGGGACTATGTGACCTTCATGAGTTTAAAATAGGATGCTGCATATTAACCTGATGTGGAGTGAGTGACTCACTACCATAGTGCATACGAAGGCTCTCTGGAAAAACTCTAGCCATAAATGTCTCTATTTTTTATATTATACGTGGCTAGATACTTTCTAGACAGCCCTCATTTATAGCCTTGTGAACTATAAATCTATTTTGAATATACATTATTTAGAAACTAAAAGAGTTTTTAAAATTTTTATCTCAGTAACTTGTAGACACAAACCAAGCTTAATGGAAAGACCTTAGAAATGAGTTTGGGATGCCTTTGTGAATAAATATGTCAGCTAATGTATTGTTTCAAGATTACAAGTACCGTATTTTTCTGTGTATAATGTGCCACCATGTTTAAGACGACCTGTACTTTTCTAACCCAACATTAAGAAACCCTCTCAACCCGTTACTCATGTAAGACAACCTCCAATTTTTGGTCTAATAACTTTAGACAAAGGTATCACTTCTACACACAAAAAAATACGATATTTTGTTTCAAGACATAATACTTGAGTTATCTCTTAATTCCTTCAGTTGTGACTAGATTAGTCTGAATTCATTAATTTCTTTAGAAGTTATAAGCATGAAATGTCTGATAAGTTTGAAATGTCAACTAATAGCTTAAAACCAAAACCACATTTTGTTTGGCCAAGGCCAATTAAAATGTAAAGAAGTTTAAAATGATAAATAAGCTTTTGAAATTGTTTTTCCTGCTCTTAAGCTTTGAGAATCCACTCTCTGTGTTGACATAATAACCTTGTTGCCATAGTGTTGGTTGTAATTACATATAGTTACTTGCTAGCTAATAGCTCTTCTATGAATCATCCCCAGACTAAAATTCCTTCCATAAATTAGAAATAAATTTCAGTTGATTAAAAGACTTAATTTATCACTTTCATAAAGACCTGGAGGGGAAGTGTGGGGTTAAATCTGATAGAGATATAATTCATCATATATATATATTTTCAACTCTTTTTGATATTTTGATTGAAAAAATACAATTCCCTTGCTCTTTTACCTATGCAGCGCTGTCAGCCACATAATCCAGCTGCTTCTTCCTTTTGGCTATAGATCATTTATAAATTATACAGTTTTTAAATATGTATATACTACATTTATAGTTCAGTCAAAGACTCCAAAAATAAGTGGTGAGTTTTTCTTTTTTAATTAGATTGGAAAATAATATGTACAACACACACAAATTTCTGAACACTTACGGATTCATGCCTGTCTTCAGGCATCTCATAGGTTGAAGAATGCATATTCTAGATCATCTGATTTTTATGATTTCTGATCTTTCTTAAATGTCCTCAAGATTAACTGCAGAGTAGTAGTGCATAGTCTTCTGAGTCACTCTTTGGCCTGCAAAAAGCTGTGGTTCCATTCACTAAAAAGTTTTGTAAACAATTTTAAGGAATTCACAGAAGCCCAGTTTTAGAACCCTAATCTTCAAATATTTTTTGATACTTCTCCCTTCAATAAAGTCATTTCAACATGCAAGCCTATATGTATTATATGTGAGGACTGTCCAGAAAAAAATCCAACCCTTGTCAATATAATGAGAAAGATAACATGGCTGGATACTTTCCAGACAGTCATATATATATATATATATATATATATATAAAATAAATATATATTTATTTTAAATAACATACAGATACTGCTCTACCTGTATGTACATTAAAGGAAATTTATTGAGAAATTGTAAAAAAAAAGGAAAAACTAAAAATATATAAAGAAGGTCTAATATTTTCTCTTTACATCAATCACTGTGGACTGTGTTGTGTGCCATTTGGAATACATATATTCCTCTTAAAGATGCCTGGTCTGTTATATATGCCAGTTCAAAAAAAAAATTATAGTCATTTACTTTGGAATCTTGAATTTAAGTTGTATATATACTAAAGTCTCATTTTATTGGAAATTTGTGGAAAACAGAAATTTTCTCAAGAGACTGTCACACATCTGGTCTGCAGATAATGCTTAGGTTATTTACTGAATTATTTTTATATTTTATAATCTATTTTAAGGCTTCCTAGCAGATTTAAAACAAGAATTTCTACATTCACAGACTAGTCCAAAATCAATGATGAAATAAATGTGTCCCCCAAACCGCCAATCCATTTCAATTGCAATGACAGTCTCTGCTCTGGGAGTGAATTCCAAAAAGAGAGGATTAGCATATGCTAACCCTGGTCAGAGTTATAACTGGAAAGATATTTTGAACTGTTTGCTTTTAATAATTTTTTCTTCACATTAAGAAGGCCGCAACCATCCTGGTGTGTCTTGGTCTCATTTCCTTTTCTCCAAAGGATGCCGACCTACTGGATGTTGAGAGCAAACATTTTGAAGACCTGGAATTTCAGCAGCTTGAGCGTGAGAGCCGTCTGGATGAGGAAAAGGAGAACCTGACCCAACAGCTCCTACGGGAAGTGGCTGAATATCAGCGGAACATTGTTACTAGAAAGGTACTTTTGCCAGGTGTCATTCCATGTAATGTACTTCTCTCTATGTGGTGGTAATAATCATTAATATATTAATAGCTGTAGCGTGCATCTGTCTACCTACCTTTACATTTGAATACCTTTGTGTATTTAATCACTTATCACCTGCGGCATTTAAATGTAGCCTGCCATCTACGCATATATGACAAATAGGACTCCAAACTAGATAAACTGAGATGTACTACACTCCTTGGTACTTAATGCTGTAGATACATTTATGAATAGTATCTATTTTTTTCTTTTGTGCAAAAACCAAGACAGAGAATATTAGAAATTTAGATACTTGTTTTAAATTACTTCCTTTTCCTCCAGGAAAAAATTTCTGCATTGAAAAAGCAAGCCAATCACATTGTCCAGCAGGCTCAAAGAGAACAAGACCATTTTATGAAAGAAAAAAATAATTTAATAATGATGCTGCAAAGAGTAAGTATTTCCTTTTCAAAACTGGTTGCAATGAAACACAGGTTTCAACTTGGGGAAAGTTGCTTCCTTCAAAGCCAAGTGCCTTTTAATAGTGAATAGTGGATTGTAATTTAAGGAAGACTTTTTAATATATATTTCTATTTAATCCTCTACATTAATAAGCTGATGTTTTACAAATGACTAACTATAATTCAGAAAATAAGCAAAAATGTTTTCCATATGCTTTTTCACAGTGTGAAAATTTAAACTATGGAATCTGTATTTTTTCTGATCTTTTTCTTTTTTAAAAACCATACTTCGAATAGGTAAAACATGTTCTGCTCTTTTTACAGCTGTCAAACATTCTGGCTCGGCTGCTTTGGTGTTTTGGACTCCAATTTTTTTTATGTGGGTCTTCCTGGCAATTGGCACATTGGATTTAGTTTAGCTTAATTGGCTGGGTAGACATTCCCATGTGGGTGGCAAGATCACCCTCACCAAAAGGACCATGTCCACATCCCAGCACCTGCAATGGCTACATGGAAAGATTACTTTGCCCAAACTGCAGCCTAATTCCCTGATATGCTTCCAAGTCTAATTTCAGGAATAAGACACCAAAATTTAAAATTGATGAAGCTAGTCTCCCAATTGAGTTTTGCATGCAGACCACTCCCTAAGAATATGATATATGAGATCATAAAAATTTGAGATTGACTCAGAATGATTTGTAAGAAACAGAACAAATCCAGAATGATGCAAGAATAAATATAGCTGGAATATTCTTGTCTTAACGCTTTCTAGTTTGAGACAAGAGAGGAAATTTGGTCCTTCACATAGAATTATGAGTTCACTTGAGTTGCCTCCGTAGCTCAGAGTCCTGACACATCTTTAGCATCTAGAAATCTCTGAATGAGCTATAGTTTCCTTTCCTGTCTTCTACTATAGGAAAGAACTCTCCTCTAGTGCCATTAGTTTCCCCACCACCACTCACCCTTTGCACAGAGTATTAAATTAAATAATGTAATACATAGCATTTAAGTAGTTTCTGAAATTTAGCAAAAAAAGGAAGAAGTCTCTTCAGGATAGATTTTTAAAAATTGGGTAACTGGGATGGCTCAGCATTTTGAGCACTTGCCTTATAGCCCCTGGGTCTGAGGATGGAATCCCAGCCCCAGCCCAGGCAGACCCATAAGCTGAACTGAGGTGCTCTTCCCATGTAGGAGGCCACCTTCCTGGTTCTGGCCATGCACTGCGCCCCGCCCACCTGTGTGGAATGAAACTATGTTGAAAACTAATGACATGCAACTATGGAGACTGCTCTGGGCCCTCCCTCTTCTCTCCGTCTCTCTCTCTCCATCAAAAACAATAAAATAAATCTTTAAAAAAAATTTTTTAATAAAATAAAATAGAAAGGACACCATTTCTTTATTAACCCATTTCCCATTTAGAAAGAAAAAAAAAAGTAGCTCACTGCCTCAATAATTTTTTTTTAGTCTTTTATTTTTATTTTATTTTTTTAATTTATTTTTTTAATTGTTATTTATTGGGGGTGATATTGGTTGGTGAAAATTACATAGGTTTCAGGTGTATAATACTATAATACATCGTCTTTGTATTGCATTATGTCCTCACCACCCAGAGTCAGTTCTCTTTCCGCACATCATTTAATTTTACAAAAACTTACTCCTTGAGGGAAAGCAAATCTGAGTGGTTTTCAGTGTGAAAATAAAATGTAAAAACTATTCTTTGTTATTTCTAAACAGAACTTGTCTCTAATCCTAATGTATCATAAAGGTATATGATGATCAGTATTTAATAATTTTTCACCGTAGAAATGCTGCATTTCTAGAAGTTGAGATTTTCAGTGATCAAGAATTACTATATTTTGGGGAAGCTGGGATGGCTTAGTGGGTTAAGTGCTCGCTTTGCAGCTCCGGGGACTGAGGATCGAATCCCGGCCCCGGCCCATGCGGACCCATATGCTGAGCTGGGGAGCTCCCCCAGTTCAGTTCTCTCTCTGTCTCTGTATCTCTCTCTCTCTCTCTCTCTCTCTCTCTCTCTCTGTCAAAAACAATAATAAATAAATAAAACAGACTTTAAAAAAAATTATTATATTTTATAAATGGATATACCACTACTAAAACAGAATGCTATAAATAAAATGATGTTATTTGCTTCCAAAGACATTGATATATTAGAGTGATGTGAAAATAATAATAAAAGTGAGATATTTCATGACAAACTTTGGGATAAGATTAAGACTGCAATCCAGGAGTTATCTCGAGGTAAACACTGCAGCCGAAAGTGCCACCAGCAAGTATTCTTGGGGCAAACAGGAAATGGGTTAAAAATATATAAAATATAATTCTCTTGTAAAAATTGTGGTTCACAAGAATTAAGATTTCTATTTTTACAAATTGATCTATAGATATATCTCAATCCTGATAAAAATCCCAACAGATATTTTGTAGAAATTGACAAGTTGATGCTAGTTTACAATTGATCTCGTTATTCACAGATTCTGTATTTGTGAATTTTCCTCCTCAGCAAAATTTACTTGTAACCCCAGAATCAAACTTGTCATGCAGTCATTTGTGGACATACACAGAGTGTTGAAAATTTTGAGTCCCTGACATGCATGTTCCCTGCTGAGATGGAACAAGGCAACATTCTGTCTTCTTTTTTCACCTCTCATACTATTAATATAACGTGTCCTTTTCGTGGACATTTTATGCGATGTTTTCACATTTTTGTCCCTTTTGTTGGTGAATTTGTTGTCTATAATGACTCCTAAGCATAGTGCAAGAAACCTATGAAGTGCCTTATGGCGAAAATGCTCATGGCTGTGAGTTTAATGTTAATGTAAATCAACAATGTGTATTAAATAAGGTGTCTTTCAATAGAAACACACATAAAACAAAGTTATGTATTGATTAGTTGTGAAAATATTGTGACCAGGGGCTCATAGGAACCCAACCCTATAATTCTGTAGGAACAGCCATTCAGTATTCACTGATTCAATGCTCATGACAGTGTAATAGAACATTAACTATGCAAATAATGAGAATTAACTATATATGAAAATGCAAAGGGTATAGTATAGCCAAAATCACTTTGAACAAGGACAAAGTTAGAGGATTTATATTATAGGATTTTAAGGTTTACTATTAAGCTGTAGTGTTTAATACTACTTGTGTGTGTGGTGCTGGAATACAAATAGACAAGTAGATCAATGGAAACAAATGGAGTGTGGAAATATACCCATGCAATACTATCAATAGTTGACAAAGCCTCTAAGACAACCCAGTAGAGAAAGCAAACTTTTTTTGAACAAATGGTACGGATCAACTGGGTAAAAATGGAGAAAAAGGAACCTCAACACTATCCATCCTCACACCATACATATAAATTAATTTGAGATAGATCATAAACCTAAGTATAAAAATGGAAATGCTTAAGTTGCCCAAACAAATTATAGAAGTGCTAGTGCACCTTCATAGCCTTGGGGTAAACAAAGATTTCTTAAAGAGGAAATGACAAAAGACTTGTAACCAGAATATATTAAAAACTTCTATAAATCTATTATAATATATAAACACCAAATAAGTACGTTTTTATAAAAAGCAAGCAGAAGACTTGACTACATACACTTCATAAAAGACACATGAAGAGTCAATAAGTCACATGAAAAATACTCAACATCATTAGTCATCAGGGAAATCTAAGGTTGACTGACTAAACCTAATAGATTTTGTATTCCTTTAGGAAAAGGAAAATCTTTGTAATTTGGAAAAGAAATACTCCAGCCTCACTGGGGGCAAAGCGTTTCCTGTCAACCCCAATACTCTAAAAGAGGTAAGCTATGATTTTACATGTCCTCTCATGTCACCTTAGAAATCAAGGGATGTACTTCAGTGTTATATGATTAGCTAAATAGGAAAAGCATTAACTTAAATGACTTAGGAAAGTACTCAGTGCTTTTGATGCCTTCTTGCCTTTTGTTATTTATGTTTTAAGGATATCAGGGATTATCTTTGTGTTTAACGCACATGAGGTGTGTGTTTTTGTGTGTGTGTGTGTGTGTGTGTGTACTTGACAGTGACATTGCAGGTTAACTTGGAGTTTCAAAAAATTTAGGATCTAGACAAATGTTAGTCTTAAATCCTCTTCTTTCCTTCCTGCAGTTTCTTTTCTCAATTCTTTCCTTCTTTACTTCTCGTTCTCCTATCTTATAGAACATAAAAATGTCCCCTAACTTTTGAGTAGTTTGGTTTTTATCTTTTCTCTTTTTTTCTTTCCCAGTGGTGTTTCTGCTATTTCCCCATAAACTGGAAAATCCTATTTACATTAAAAGCAATATACACTCTTTATTCCAAACGTGCATCTTTTCCCAGTCCACATGACCATTCTTTCCCAAATGTCTTTTCACAGAGCTACATTGCTGCAATGATAGCCTATTTTAACTTTAATTTGGAAAAGTATAATCCCAACTGAGAGATTAGTTTTCTTCATTTTTTAAAAAAAATAAAGAAATCTTGCTTCTTCATAAAAATTTGCATAACAAAAAACTATTTGTAAATGGCTTTTAAAAAGATGTCAGAGTTAGGAATTTCTACACAGAAAGTATTTTGTGTATGTGTGGGCATGTGAAGTAAATGATCACCACGTAATACATATGCCTATTGTATACCCCGGAAGCACTTTGTGAAGTATTTCTGCCAAAGCTTTATTAGATCATTCAGCTTCAGAGTTTCTTTCCATTATTCAGAACATGGAAACTGGAAGATTCAGTAGACAGAGTGTGGTTGTGAATGGAGTGGAGTGGAGTGAGATAGTAAGGTGGTCAGGCAGCAGGTCTTATGAGTCATGTTAATAATATGGTTTATTTTATGTGGATGGGAAGCCATTGAGTGGTTTTAAGCTGGGAGGTGACATTATTTGATGCCCATCTGTTAAAGATCACTCTGTGCTGCTCTACTAGAAAATAAGGAGTAGAAGGAAATGTTAGAAAACCAATATGGCAATAGTATAGGCTAGAGGGTGGCTTGGACTCGAGTGATGGTAGAAATACAGAGAAAAGTAGCTGGGTACAGTCACGGCTATGTCTTGGAGGCAGTGTTGACAGGTTTTGTTGATAGCTTGGATGTGGGGATGAAGTAAATTAAGAGTGGTGTCTGAAATGATGTCATTAATACAATTTCAGTAATGAGGTGGATGTACTTTTTCCCGAGATAGAGAAACTGGGGAAAGAATGGAGTTCAGAGGGAAGATAAGCAGTTTGACTCTGGACATACTGAGTTTGAAGGGCTTGTGGCATCCAAATGAATTAAATGGGTTCCAAGATCTCTGTGTTTTAGTAGAAGAATAAAATCTTTTCTATTCATGAGTTATTCTTTTTCTCTGCAGACTTCCTGGTGTCAAAAGGTCATTTGGCTTTTTGTCCATCTTTGTATGTCTGCAACTCTCATGTTTGTTGAGTAGCTATGTGTTCTTTTTCATGGACCAAGCAAACTTGCCTCCCTACCTGACTCAAGATGTTTTGATATTCTCTTTTCCTTTCTATATTTCATTTTTTCTGACTATCTCTCTCTCTCTCCTATCTCTCTCTCTCTCTTATCTATCTCTCTCTCTCTCTTATCTCTCTCTCTCTCTCTTATGGAGTGATAAATTTATACCTAACTCTTTCATTTTTTTTATTAATTGTTAAATTTATTGCAGTGACATTGGTTGGAAAAAATTGAATAGGTTCCAGGTGTACAATACTACATCACATCATCTATTTGTTGTATTGTGTGCTCACCACCAAGAGTCAGTTCTCTTTCCATCACCATATATTTGATGCCCTCTCCCTACTCCACTACCCCCCCACCCCCCCACCTCCCCCGCACACACACTCCCCTCACCCTCAGGTGACCACTAAACTTTTGACTGTGTCCATGAGTTTTTGTTTCTTTGTTAATTTCAGTTTTATATTCCACATATAAGTGAAGTCATATATCTAACTTTTTTAAACAAGTTCCACTTTTGACAAATGGAATACATTTTTGAAGCAAGTAATTAGGTTATATACTCTATGTTATATGTAGAAATCACCCTGTGGTTTTGACACATTCTACTATCAACTTAGCAAAAGAATAACTCAAGTTGTTACTCTTAATTCTGATTTATTATAAAAGATAAAATGAAACTTAACAATCTAGTCTCTACTTCCTGTCTTCAGTTTAATATTAGAAAACTATATTCAGCAGTATTTTGATGCCTCCAATTCATAAACAGCCAATTCTAGCTTTCTCCACTTTGTCATAATTATAAATTACCAGTAAAAACCTTGATTTCCAACCTGGAATTTTTACTTCACTGGCATAATGATACCTTGCCTTTCCTGAAGCCTCACTTTGAAGTGATTGGTAGGCTAGTAGAACCAGAATGTTAAATTTAACACTATTTTACTTTTATAGTAGAGATTCTATTTTGTACTTTTTATCCTTTTTTCATACTGTTTTATTGGTGTGGTGAAAATCATGATTGATCTGTACAATTGTTTTTCATGAAAATTTACAAGTGCCTTTTCCTCAAATATAAATTTAGAAGTTTTGAATGTTACATATTTTGATTCATGGGTATTTTCTCTTAGCTGAAGCCAAAACTGAATCATTAGATTTAAAGTAACTGGAAATTCTTTGTCCTGGGAGTAGAGTTGAGAATTGGGAAAGCTGCCTTGAATTAAAACACCCTCAAGTTACAACTCTACCATAGGGTGGGTGTGGGGGGGGGGGGAGTGCGTGCTTGCACGCAAATGTGCGCACACACTTGTCTTGCTATAGAATGCTCACAAAAAGACAGTATCCTTTTTATTCTCATTTAGTTGAAATGCCAAAAGCTGGATTCCATTACAAAAGCATTACTGTTTTATAAATGTCTTAACAGCAAAAACCAGTAGACCTCGGCCCATTTTTACTCACACTTTAATTTGTCAGGAAACGGAAGAAAAGGGGAAAATATAAAAATAAAGATTTGTGGAAAAGACTCTTGAATTAGAGTGAGTGACTCCATTGTCAATTTTATATATCAAATTTTGCGTGTGTGATTTTTTTAAATGCTGTGTGGTGACAGCCTCATTCGTCAACAGAATGGATGCTGATACCTCTGTGTGTTTTCAAATCGAAGGTGTTGGGTTGTTTATAATATAGTCATCTTGATTTCAACCAAAAAAATTATTTTTAATGTTGGAAATATCATTTTTCAAGATTAAGCACTGTAAATCCATTTTAATTGCTGACAAGTGCCTAATAAACATTTGATAATACCATAAATATCTGGCTGTGCCGCTCTAAGCTAATTCCATTGTATTGGAGCATTAATACTCTCGCATGCCTCAGCTTTTGCTTTCTTTGTGTTTAACTTCTGAATTCCTCCTTTTAGGGCTATATCAGTGTAAATGAAATTAATGAGCCATGTGGCAATT
>PVKE010012928.1:0-37460 GCA_004027555.1 Craseonycteris thonglongyai
CTGACACGTTTAAGTAAATACGTATACTGTTGTAATTTTTGTCTTAAATGAGTAAAGTATGAATACTGTTTACATATTTAAAACATTCTTGTACCCGCATACATGAAAATTCCTAGGGGCAAATCCTACTTCGCGGTTTTTCAGCTTTCGCGGAAGGTTCTGGTCCCCATTAACCGCGAAAAACGAGGGATCGCTGTAGTTATTTTTTCTTAGTCTCTTCCAATCTGTGACACACTTTTTCTTTCTTTCTTTCTTTTTTTATTGTTTTGACAGAGACAGAGACAGACAGAGGCAGAGAGAGACAGAGAGAAGGGGGAGGGGCCCAGAGCAGTCTCCATAGTTGACAGCAATTAGTTTTCCATATAGTTTCACTCCACAGGTAGGCGCAGGGCTGCACAGGGCAGGAACTGGGCCGGGAGGCTCCTGCATAGGCCCCGGCAAGAACTGAACTGGGGGCACACCCCAGTTCAGCATGTGGGTCCACATGGGCCGGGGCCGGGGCCAGGATTTGATCCTCGGGCTTTGGGGCTGCAAAGCGAGCACTTAATCTGCTGAGCCATCCCAGCTTCCCCACTGTGACACACTTTTAAAAGTCATTTTGAGTTGAATTTTCATGCCTTGATAACTTCAAGAGTTCTGCTAATGTCCAAGAACAATCAGTGTTGGGGTGTGGGTTGGGGGGAGGCAAGCGAATGCCAACCAATAAAATACATGAATCAAATATCTACAGAGCTCTAGCAAGGGAGTGATCACTTCCAGCTGCCAAGACTATGAAGGAATTTAACACACACAATGGTATCTGAGTTTGACTTCGTAGTCCAGGTACGATTTCCACGTCTGTCCCCAAGTGACTTGCTCAAGGTCACATAGTGAAAAAGTCAGGGACAAAACTAAACATGAAATCACATATTTTGATTCCTACCCAGTGTGTCCAGGTGGAAAAGGCAGGTAAGCCAGTCTGTCCCCTCTCAGTGCTTTGAGCCAGCCTCTGGGGATCGGGTGTGAACCCAGGATGGGCTGGGACCAGACCTGCAGCAAACCCAGGAAGTGTGGTCCAGGCCTCTACTTGTCCCTGGTCTTTGATCTCCTGAGGCAGGTAGGAGAGCGAAAGCCCAGCCCTGGATACATCTGCCCAGGACTCTGGGGCCCCATGTACAATTTGAGAAAAAGGAGAGAAGATGGGAAAGGGAGAGAAGGGATTGGTCCTGGGGTTCCTCCACAGACCCTTGGGGGTGCTCTGCTGAGCTTAGCCAGAATCAGTGTGGGGTAAAGACGTGCAATATTATTATCAGATAGCTCGGAGACGATCTATGCGACTCTCTCACTTCACAGATGGGGAGACGGGGGCCCAGGGCGTCTTGCTGACTACCATCGCTTCCCTCCTGGCAGCTCCGCCCACACAGGTTTGGGATTGAGAAAGGTGGAGCATGTTTTTCCTCTTACAGCTCCCTAGAGTCAGGCCAGTGAGGTAGGGGGCTCCCTCCTGCTGTTGAGGAGGAGGTTGGGGCTCCTGCTCACCATTCCAACCCCTGAAATAGAATTCTGAAAAGCAGGGGGGGGAATAGGAATACCCAGCTGAGTGGGTGCCTCCATCATAACAATAATTAGGGAGGTGGGAGGCTTTAAGTAGGCTAATTATGTAGGCTAGGTCTCAGTCTAGATAAAACTCCCTTTGTATTTACTTAGCATCTTTACCCAGCGGCCCTAAAGATGGGGAAACTGAGGCACTCAGGAGTGCCACCCAGGCAGCCCTGTGGATGGAGAATGTGAATGAGAGGGAAAGGGGGGAGGGGATCCACGGAATTCACGTTATAGGTTCTAGGGCCGCTGGGACCCCTTAGTCACCAGCACCACGCTGACCAGGAGGCACACCCAGCCCTTGACCTTGAGGAGCACAAGGGAGGAAGAGGGCCAAGGCACAGTACAGGCCTGGTGGGTCTCAGCCAGGCACTGTGAAGATGATCTGAAATTTAGGATACAAAGGTCAAAGCACACAGTACACAAAGGGGATATCTGCGAGGGACGGCCGGGTATTATCAGTAATGATGGGGATCAAAGGTGAAAGGCTGAGCTGCTGCAAACGTTCCCCCCTTAGCATCCTGTGGAGCCATCAGGACTGCTTGTGGGGAAGCCGGATGGCTCAGTGCGTTGAGCACTCGCTGTACAGCCCCAGGGACTGAGGATCGAATCCTGGCCCCTGCCCGTGCAGATCCATGTGCTGAACTAGGGTGGGCTTCCCATGTGGGAGGCCCCCAGCCCTGTTCCTGCCCTGCACGGCCCCCGCCCACCTGTGTGAAACGAAACCATGTTGAAAACTGATGACGTACAACCATGGAGACTGGTCTGGGCCCTCCCGCTTCTCTCTGTCTCTCTCTTTCTCAGTCTCTCGGTCAAAAACAATATAATAAATCTTAAAAAACAAACAAACAAAATAAGGACTGCTTGGCACTGCCTACACCTGGGTCCTACGTTCAACTAACAACACTAAACACCTACGATGCATCGACTCGGGAAAGATGCTGGGGTCACCCAGATCCATAAGGCCTAGTGTTTGTCTTCAAGCAGTCCCCCAGTCCAGCAGCTACACTCCTCGCCTGAGAACCAGACATCCCAGTTTGGCCCAGTCTCAGTTTATGCTCCTTGTCTCAATGTCATTATTAAGTGTTTCCCTTCGCTCTCAAAAGTGTCATGGTTTGGATGATAAATTCTATGCTCACCTGAACCGCAGCACAATGTATAGGCAACAGTGGAAATGGGGAATGTAGTGGGAGTGATGGCTGTTAAGACTGATGAAAAGACCTTGACAGAGGCAGCTTGAAAGCAAGAAACAACCTGTTTAATACATGATCACAGGTCAGACCACCTGACTACAGAGAAAGTGGTCTAGAGGATGACACTTTTTGTGTGTAACTGTGTCCCCGTCCACAGGCTTGCTAACCCCAGGGTTAAAACTGAGCTATACTTCTGGTTATGAGTAATGTTACCAACGTGGAGGGGGCTTCCAACTTCAGCTACACTGGGCTTGGTACAATTCTCCAAATTCCTTGAGTTTCATGAATACAAACTAAGAACCCATCAGTCAAGAGACTGTTTAAAAGAATTATGGTACAATCACACAATGGAATATTATCTAGCCATAAATGGATCGAGAAAGCTCTTTGTGTACTGATATGGAACAATTTCCAGACTATACTGTTAAATTAAATAGTCACAGGGAGGCCAGGATGGCTTAGCGGGTTAAGCGCTCGCTTTGCATCCCTGAGGACTGAGGATTGAATCCTGGCCCCGGCCCATGTGGACCCATGTGCTGAACTGGGGTGTGCTTCCCATGTGGGAGGCCCCCACCCACCTGTGTGGAACGAATTCTGGGCCCTTCCCCTTCTCTCTGTCTCTGTCTCTCTGTCAAAAACAATAAAATAAATCTTTAAATAGTCAGGGTGAAAAATAGTAGGTACAGTTTGTCACCACTTGTGTAACTCAAGGGAGATATACATGTACATACAAACACATACATACATACACATATATTTTTGTATACAAAGCATATCTCTAGAAGAATATAAAATAATTGATAACCTTGGTGGTCTGGAGAGGGAAACTAGGTGAGAGATTTCTCTGTATACCTTTTTGTACTTTATGAAGTTTGAATCATGTGAATCTATTACCTATTCAAAATTATAAATAAAATTAAAATATTTTTAATCTTGTTTTTAAGATTTATTTTATTTTGACTGAGATAGAGAGACAGAGAGAAAGGTGAGAGCCCAGAGCAATAGCCATAGTTGTACATTATCACTTTCTACATGGTTTCGGTCCACACAGGTGAGTGGGGGTCGAGAATGGTGGGAACCGGGCCAGGGGGCCTCCTTCATGGGAGGCATGTCCCCATGAGCTGGGGGCCGAACCGGGGGACTCCCACATGGGAAACTAGCTCCGGAGAGCCGAACTGAGGACACACCCCAGTTCAGCATATGGGTCCACACCAGCTGGGGCCAGGACTCAATCCTCGGACCCGGGGGCTGCAAAGTGAGAGCTTAACCCACTGAGCCATCCTGGCTTCTCCTAAAATGTTTTTAAAAATAACTTAGTGAGTAAGTTCCCAGAGTCACTCTTCCTGTGCCAGCCCATATGATTCCACTGACTTGCTCATTAGAATCCTTTTTACCCTTCAAAGCTCAGTTCAGAGCAGCCTCTTCCAAGAAGCCCTCCCTGACTTCCTCCTCCACACACTCAGAACAGCCTTCTTTAAAGGCCTTTAGGCTGCAGTCTTGTACATGGAGTTGTTGTGTGTAGCTCGCTTCACCTACGAGACTGAAACTTTTCCTGGCAAGAACTGGATCCTGTTCATATCTGATCATTCTGTAGCACTGAGTTCTTGTAAGTGCTACCTACCACCATCTTCTCCCAACAGCTAAGTGAAGCTAGACAGATGGGTGTTTGTTTAACAGAGGAAGCACTTTAGATTTAGTGGGGTGAAAGTCAAGAGACTTGCTTAAGTTTACAAAAAGAAAACAGGTAGAGGTTGCAAGACGCAGATTTCCAATCCAGTCCAGAGTTAGGCTCATACTCTACCTTGGCTGCCTGCCTTCTATGTCTACCCAGTAGTCAGGCCTTGCTTTTATTTCCAGCCTTCTTGTACCAAAGTCCTTGCTCGTCTCCCACTAGTCTAGATCAGTGCCACTGGTCCTCCACACAGCAGCCAGAACATTTCGCACTGCCCTTCCTCCTGCTTAAATGCTTAAAGCTTTGCACCGGCTCCCCTTCCCACCACCTGTACTCCAGGACAAAGTCCATTTTCCTTTGCCGTTTTTATGAGTGCCAACCGCCAGTCCCATGCTGCCTCTGCAGCTTCAGCCTCCCAGTTCCCATTAGGTTCTGGAAAATGTTAGGAATATGCCTTAAGTGCTTCCCAGTGGCTTCCTGGGCCTGCGCATGGAAGACCCTCCTCACTCTCTGTTCCAGTCAATTCACTGGTAAAATGTCACCTGGGCATTATTCTCTGATCTCTCTTCAGTCCCTATTAAGGCCCAAACACCTGAAAATGTGCAGTACTGTTACGCGTCCAGGCTGTGGATTTAGCCTGACCCAGCTCTCGTTCTTACTCTCCGCACGATCTTGGTCTCAGCGTCCTCCATTGTAAAATGGGGATGATGGGTCAGTCTGGAAATGAGGACTTCTCTGGTGGGGGTGTGGAGCGCGGGCTGAGAGGAGCCCGTTGTGGCTCAGGACAGTCTGGTGGGTCCATTTCTGACACTTCATCCCTATTTGACATTCTCCACTCCCGCCTCTCTGGCCACGCCCGGGGCTGCCCTCCACCCGCTCCTCACGAAGCCGGGCACTCCAGCCCCACCCCTTCGGCGGCAGAGGGCAAGCTCGGGGAGGAGGGCGCAGAGGGTCACGCTAACATCGCAGATTAGAGACCGCGTGGTCATTTGGCAGATTTGCAATTGGAAACAGAGGACTTTGGGGGGAGGAGACGGTTGGCAATGGCAGTCTTAGAAGAGTCTCCACTCAAGGTCAAGGCGCCCGCCCGACGAGCAGCGAACCACCAGTACGCCTCCCCACAGCCCCACCCCGCTAGGGGACCCGATGCCTCTCTCCCCCCAGAATCAGGGTACGTTCCCTTTAAGGCGTTTGAGACAGTCACCGCGTTGGTGGCGAGCCAACGAGGCGCGGCGCATTTTGTCCTTCAAGGGCCGCCGTGGTCCGGGCCGGGCGCAGGGGCGGGACAGGGGAGCGGCGGTGGAGTCAAAGGTTACAGCGCGCACCACGTGGGCCGGTGACTCCGTCCTTCCCGCAGCGGCCGCGGCGAGCAGGGCACTTGGGTTAGTGGCGCGGCGGGCAGCGCGGACAGCTGAGCTGGACGCCAGCTCCCGCCGTCATGGTCATCAAAACGGACGAGTTGCCGGCGGCCGCCCCGGCCGACAGCTCCCGGGACCCCAACTCACAGGCTGGTGGCAAGGGACGGCCGGGAGCGGCCGGTGAGCGGGGCCGGGGCCAACGGGAAGCTGGGCGGGGAGGCCGGGCTGGGTCGAGCGGGCGGCTTGGTTCGAGGTTCTGCGGGGATCGCCGCCTTCCTTTCGCGCCGGGTTGGGTTGCATCTTTTCGGGCCCTCCCCCGGGCCGCCCCCGCCCTGAAGGTCACCTTCATTGTCGCCCCCGGCTGAGGCTGGGGTTTCACACGTGGGGTCCCGAGGAGGGCCACGACAGCGGCACACGCGCGCCAGATCGCGGGGACACGTGCGCGCACACGCGGTTTCGGGGTGCGCCGCCGCCGCCGCCGCAGACAGAATCGGTGGCCCCACCCCTTCTGCACCCGGACACTGGGGAACCCTCCGGGCTGAGGTCACTGACACTTACTTCTTCAGGCACCCCTCCGCGGCTGGATCCCAAACGTTTCCTGTGCACGGGCTGCAGCCCTGCGAGTAAGACTCCACTTGGGACTTCCCAGGCTTGGTCTGTGGGAAGAGAGAGTTAGGCTGTATGTATTGCGAGGGCGTTTCTCTGGTTCATTCTCAGAGGCAAGGCTTTAACCCCACGTCTTCAGGACCCGATCTCTTCCGGGTTAGGGTTAGCCCGGTGGGCAGACCCCCAGGTCTGCCTGTGTATGGGGCCAAAGCCAAACTCCTTGGCAGGAGGAGGTGTTTGTGCCAGAACTTGATCATTAACCCGCCTTATTGCGAAAAGTGGGTCAGCCCAGAGTTGCTGTTTTTAAGGCAAAGGTCGGCAGTGTGGAGTGGAGCGGAGCTCCAGCTCCCTCGTGGGGGCTGTGTGGCTTTGGGAGTGGCTGCAGCGTACCATGGTGGGACTGCTTCTCTCCTTTTCTCCTGGGCCCTCTCAGCTCCCTTCCATCACGTCTCAGAATCTGGTCTTGAGCCTGAAGCTCCTTTCCAGTCCCTCGGTTGTCATCTCCAAATCTCCCTCAGAGCCCCAAGGCTGGACTGTGGCCCCTCTCTGCCCTGCATGGTCGTGGGAGGGCAGAATGACCCCAGTCTCTCACATCCCCCCAACTCTCCTCAACAGGGACTTGTTATTTTCATTCTTCCCAGCTATGGTGAGTCAGGAAAGGGAAAGTGTTAGGCAGGCTCTCAGACCCTGTCACAGTGGGGTTACCTTGTGGTAGGGGGATAGGTACTGTGTGGCAGCTTTGCTGGTTGCCCAGACAAGGCCAAGGTTTGGGCACAACAATAGTTGTTTATGACTCCAGCTTTCCAGGGCTTGCCCTGATGTAGCTCTGAATCAGTGGGACATGCTAGATAAGGGACTGGCTGATTTCCTCTCTAGCAAAGAGACCTGAAGAGATGAAGCGACTTGCCCAAGGTCACACAGCGACTAGCTGTCAGAGCATTTGGATTTCCAGCTCAAGACAGGCATGCCAAGGCTGCCCCGCCTGTGCCAGAGGAACCGGCATTTTGGTTGGGACCATGTGTTGAGAACATGAGGGCTAAGGAGAGGGCAGTCTGGTGGAGTACTTGTCAGAGGGCCTGAGTGAAGCCCCTCCTCAGCCGTGTGCAGAGAGGCTCTGTCTGGAGCAGCCTGGGTCAGGGGCATAGCACAGCTGTTCCTTTTGGGGAAACATAGGCTCCTTACCCGCTGGGACACTAGTGTGGATCAGTAAGACTTGAATTACAGCCAGCCTGCCTGTACTCAAAGAAGGAGGGAGCATTAACAAAGACTCCCAACAGACTCTCACTCAGGTTCCTGACTTCTGGACCCAGTTCTGGAAGGCTCCCCAGTCCTCTTGAGGTGATCAAGACCTTTAAAGGGGGGATGGGGAGAGCAAGGGTCAGTGACCTTCTTGGGACGAAAGCTGCTTTTTGGGGTTAAGAGAACAGGCAGGTTTTTCAAGTTCACAGTGGTGTGTCGAGTTCCATCTGCCTGAGGGAGGGCTCCTTGGAGTTGGGGCCAGAACTGAGAAGCAGTGGCAGGCTGGGGAGGAGCTGCGGGGCTTCGGGGAGCTCCCGGACAGGATCCCAGCGCTCTGCTCTTGGGTCGGTCAGAGTAGAGTAGCTTGAAGAGCCTTGACTATCCCTAGATCCTGCATACCTGCTTCTGGCCTTGCAGGACAGCAGGGAGGCAAACAGGTGGCCACGGCCTGGGGTCCTCCGTAGGCTGCTTGCCTGCCCCCATCCTTTTCCCTTGAAGCCCTGGGTTCCTGGGATGGGGTGGGGTGTCTTTTGGGGCCTTACTTCCTGCTGGAGCCTCACCTGCTGAGACCTTGGCTGGGGCGGGGCCTCATCCTGGCACAGTCCACTGAGTGAGGCCGTGCCAGGCTGGGAAGGCACACAGAGGCCACCTGGGATGGCCTAAGTTTCTGTCCTAACTCCTCCTTTCTGCTGCCCATGGGGGTCCCTGTGCTCGCAGGCCAGGGCAGGGCTACGCTTTATCTCTTCGTGCTGATCTGGCTAGTGAAGACTGAGTGTGTATGCAGTGCTGTGTGCACAGACCTTCCCGTTCTGCAGAGGACCTCTTTTTTCCCTTT
This sequence comes from Craseonycteris thonglongyai, assembly GCA_004027555.1. NCBI lineage: Eukaryota > Metazoa > Chordata > Mammalia > Chiroptera > Craseonycteridae > Craseonycteris > Craseonycteris thonglongyai. The sequence goes on from PVKE010012928.1 coordinate 8,482, forward strand.
CCCTAAAGTCCAGATACTCAGGGACACTCCCTGGGATATGAGAGGTGTGGCTGCCAGCGCAGGGTGTAGAGGCTTTGGTGGGGCGGGGGGCTTTGACTGGAAGTAGATTTGCCTCCTGGACTGAGGCCTGGAGGTAGGGGGTACTTGACCTGGGGGGTGCTGTAGCCAGGGAGTAGCTCTCAGAGGCAGGGGCTTGGGCATCTGATGGCCCTGGTTGGTTCTTGACCTGGCTTGGCTGCAGTTCCCTCTGCAACCTCAGGCAACTCCCTTCCAGAGCCTCGGTTTTCTCAGGTGACAGGCTGGCCTAACTGAGTGACAGCCCTGCTGTGGGATGGGCCCAGAGTGAGAGCTGGCTTATGGGGACCAGAATGGAGGTGGTTGTCCCCACTGCTCAGGGCTCATTGCCTGTGCCTGCTCCACTCCCTTCTTCAGAGAGTTAGGGTATATTTGGCAGGGGGGTGGGGGGGGGTAGGATAAGAGGGGTTCTGCCAGGACCTGGCCCTTAGTACCATCTGGTTGGTGTGTGTGGGTAGAACCCTTGGAGGGGGCTGTGGAGAGACTGAGGCCTGGCCCTCCAGGGCTGCCTTGGGACGAGACAGGATTGTACTGGAGCAGAGGGGGCCTGGCGTGAACCTGGCTCCCCGCCCCCACCCTGGTTAGTATGGATGCCAGAGCAGCCTTGGCTGGGCCCTGGCAGCAAGTCAGAGGCCCTGGCGAGGCTGGGCATGTTCCTTCTCCACATGTTCCTTCTCCACAGTTGAACAGCCTTTGGCCTCTTGTTGCCAGCTCTGCACACACACACACACACACACACACACACCCACACCCCAGGGGAGAGAGTTGGTTTTCTCCTGGCAGAGCAGGGGCTGCTGGGAAGGGAAGGCAGAGCCTGCCAGCCTCTTAGTGAAGCTGGAGGCCTGGGGCACCGGTGCAGTTGTCCTCTGGGAGACTGGGGGCCCCTCCCCCTCCCCCCAGAACCAGCGTCTCAGGAAGGGAAGATAGCTGCCAGGTCACCTGCAGGGGGCAGCACGAGCCAGAGGCCCCAGGCAGCCCCTTGACCCAGGAGGCAGGCAGGGTGCTTAGCTTCTGGGACTGGTGGACAACGGGGGGCCGCTCATGGCCTGGGTCTGGGTCTGCACCAGCTGTTGCCGGCAGCTGGCTGAAGCGGTTCTGCCCACCCCCACTGGGGTTGGGGCTGAGGAGAGGACCCCCTTGCTGGGCCCTGCCCCTGCCAGCCAGTCGCTGGGGCCCTCGATCCTGAAGGGCCTAGGTACCCCAAATGCTGGGTTTTCCTGCCCTCCGAACAGCTTTGTCAGTTGTGACCCCCTTTCTGAGGGGCACAGGGAGGTGGATCTGAGCCCTGGTAGCAGTTCCACCTGGGGTCCTGGAGCCTCCAGGGCCTCCTGGCCCACAGCTGTCCTTCTGGCCGACCTTGAGCAGGATGCGAGGCAGGGGGAGTGTGCCCTTCCTGGGGCCGCCCCGGCAGGCCTGGCCCCAGTGAAACCCGAAGCCAGCCAGAGCTGCAGCCCTGGGCCGACCAGCTGCATGGGGGCACGGGTAGTGGCAGAGGCCCGAATGAGGGGCGCAGGGAGCGCCGGGCCTGAGCCGGAGAACTGCCTGCTTTGCTGCGATGGTGGTCGAGACACTCCAGAGCCCGGGAGAGGGCAGCTGCTGACTAGACCAGGTGGGCTGTGGGGACAGGGAGCCAGGTGGCCAGTGGTAGGGAGACCTTCAGGGTCCCTTAGAGGAAGGAGGAGGGGCAGGGCAGGCTGTCCTGGGGAGTGGAGGCTCGTGGGAACTAGCACATTCCTTTGAAATGGGATAGGGGATTGGGTGACCCCTGGGGTGGAAACCTGGTACCAGATGCCTTCTGGGCAGGCTCCCTGGGCTGCCAATGGGAGTGAGAACCAGGGCCCCCCTGGCCTTGTCTTCCCTGCCCTTCCTGCCCTCCCCAGCCCCAACTCAGGAAGTGGAGGCCGCCTGTCTGGGTCGGGTCCCTGACTTCCCACTGTGGGGTCTCAGACCTCAAAGCTGCTGCTCCATATTAGACAGGCTCCCTTCCTGTATCTGCCCTCATCCCAGCGGCTGGCCAGCCTGCAACACTTTCTTCAAAGAGCCAGTTGGGGAAAGGTGCTTCCTCATGTCTGCCATCCCTCCTTCTACCTTTTAGAAGCAAGCCAACCACCACCCTTCTCCCCGCCCTCCTGTCTCTGCTTGGGCCTAGAGTCGGCCAAGCTCTCCCTTGGGCTCTGGTTGCTCCCTTTCTAGGGGCTTGGGGTGGCTCTGCTAGGGGCTGCGGGCTCTCTGGAAGCAGAGGTCCTTGTGCGTCCTTGTGGCTCTTGGGAGTTTCACTTCCGGTTTGGAAAGGTGTGTTGGGGCCAGGAGCTTGGGTGATGATTGTCACTGAAGGTCCACAGTGGCCAAGATGGAAGGCAGTGTGGTGACATGCTGATACAAGAACCCAGGGTCCACTCTTGACTCTTGACCTTGGGCAATGCTCTGAACTTTTCTGGGCCTGGGATGTCCTTATTTGGGAGAAGGAGGAGGGGACTACATCTGAGCTCCGGGGATCCTGCTTATCACTAAATTGAGGGACTCAGGGAAGAGGGAGTGGCTTCTCTCCAGTCCCCCTGGCATGCCCTTCTGTGCTGGGCTTATCTCCTTACCAGGGTCCCTGCTCCATGTTTCTGATGGGTCTGGGTAGGGGGCCACAGAATGCACTGCAACCCCAGTCTGAACAGCTGGGTGGGGAGGAGGAGGTGTGGGGTGGGGATAGCCCGGGTTCTGGAGCAGGGCAGGGTGAGCTGACCTATCCGGAGCTGCCAGGCGGACGGTGGGTGGAAAGACTCCGTGGGTCAAATGGGTGCCCAGGGAGGCGTGGTTTTTGCTGGAGGGTTTCTGTGAGGTCCTCTGCTGCCCCAGGGAGGAAGAGGGCGCTCCTTTGTTCCCCATAGTGCCCGAGTACAGATGGGAGGTTTGCGCACCTGTTCTCCCTCTCTCCACAGCACATGAGGTGGATGCTGTTCACGAATACTGGACTCAACTGTGTGTTTACAGTAACTCATTAATTCAGTGTCTTTCTGTTGTGCAAGGGCCAGATAGGAAGAAGACAGCTACAGGAGTGAACAGCCACCCAGAATACAGCACTGCCCCGGGAGGTGGTGACCGTGTCTCTGGAGACACTGGGAGGGGGTGATTCTGCTGTCGGGTCATCTAGGCAGGCTTTAGAGCAGAGGACTTATTTTAGCTAGGCCTTGACAGATGAGTAGGAGTTTGCCCAAGAGCATGTGATATTGGGGCAGAGTGAACAAAAGTACAGGTGGGAGAGATGTATGGCCTGTGGTCAGGCTTCTGAGTTCTTCGGTGTGGCGGCTCCTTGGCGGGGAGAGCTGACAGGAGCTGAGATGGACTTCCGGCCGGTGCCTGAGACTGTTGGCCTAAGAAGGGTGGATCTTGTGAGCGGTGGGGAGTATTAGAAGGCTCTAAGTGGTGCTCTTGAAATGGGGGAAATGGCCTGTACCCCGGCTATGGCTAAGAGTCCTGGTCCCATAACCAGTGGAGGTTAGGTTAGGTGACTAGATTGGGGTGGGGGACATTCACAGATGAGGGGCTGGTTTGTGAGTTCCATGCTGACAAGATGTCTTTGGTCATGCCTGAGTGATGCCACATACTGAAAATCTTGAGGGATGCCAGGATAGCTCAACAGGCTGAGCACTTGCCTTGTAACCTGTGAGGTCCAGGGATCGAATCCCAGCCCAGGCCCCAACCCATGCAGACCCACATGCTGAACTGCCGCACAACTGAGAACCACCAGGATGCTGGTGCAGCTTCTCGCCTCCCACTCAGGAGGCACCCAGTTGGGTGCCCACCCCACACGGCCCCACATCCACCTGTGTGGAATCAAACTATGTTGCAATTGATGCTGTACAACTATGGAAGCTGCTCTGGGCCCTCCCCCTTCTCTCTGTTTCTTTCTCTCTCTCTCTCTCTCTCTCACCTTCTCTCAAACAATAAAATACCAATAAAAAGAAAAGCCTGAGTGGCTAGACCGGCCATGTGAGCCTTTAGGTGTGAGGGCATCTGATGCCTTCAGGGGTGAGAATGGGAGCTGGACTGCTTGCTGGAAGACGATGCAGCTAGAGGGGGAAGAACAGGAGTAGCAGTGCCCACCAGGGAATAGGAGGAGGAGCCGGGATGGGTGTTGCTGAGAAGTGGGGCGCATTAAGGCCAGAGAAGACCCTTGGGTTTGACCTCAGAATGGCATTGGTAACTCTGGGGAGAGTGGTTTGGGTCATGGGCCCAGATGAAAGCCACACTTGTGGACTGAGCGCTAAGGGGAAGGGAGGGCCCTGGACGAGTTCTCACCGTGGCCTGCAGGTGGCAGGGCTGAGTGAAGTCATGTGCCCAGGGTGAGGGGCACTGTGGAATCTGGGGGAGGGCAGGGTCTCGGGAGGACAGGCGGATGCCATTCTATAGGGTGTGTGCCCACCTTGATGGGTGAGGCAGATGGCCCCAGCTGACCGGCTAGGCCCATCTGACTCGGTTCCTTTCTTGTCACCTGCAGAGCTGCCGTCAGTCATGCTACTGAATGGGGACTGCCCAGAGAGCCTGAAAAAAGAAGAGGCGGCCACTGAACCACCCCGGGAAAATGGGCTGGATGAGGCTGAGCCAGGAGAGGAGACCACTGGACAAGAAGTCATTGTCATTCAGGACACGGGCTTTTCTGTGAAGATCCTGGCCCCTGGGATTGAGCCTTTCGCCCTGCAGGTAAGACAGGGGGACAGGTGCTGGGGACCAAGGCCCAGACCTCTTTGGAAGGACAGGGGAGGGAGCCAAGCCTTGTCCCTGCTCACCCTGGCCCCATGTTTAGGCAGGAAACCGAGGCTGCTGGGCCTTGCCCAAGGCCACTCAGTTTGTATGGTAGGTGTGGGAGTCCAGGTTCAGGTCATTGTCCCAGTGTAAGGGGACAGCTCCCAGCTGGGACTGCCAGTCCCTATTTGGGGAGAGGTGTGGTAGTGGATGGGTGGGGTTGAGGTCCCCGGGCTCCCCAGCTCTCTGCTCTGTACTCAGGGAACTCTCTTCTCTCTGGCTATGGTTTTACCATTTGCCTGAGAGAAGAGTGGTATTGGGTGGTCTCCAAGAGCAGAGCCAACCCAGAGGTCTTGCAAACTGTTAGCTTCCTGGGGAACCAGGTACTGCCCTCTTATATCTTTTATACCTACATGCTTGGGCCCCTTCTGGAAAGGGGAAGCCATTTTCCCTGGGGACCTGGGCATTGGTCTAGGGGAAAGGCAGAATTGCTCATTTCTTTGCCCCGGTCTTCTGTCTCCTGCTGTCTGCTCGGAGCTTGCCCTTGGGCTGCAGGAATAGGTTAGGCCTGAGGGTAATGGAGCCCGACTCTGTTGTGCACACATGCACATGCCCTGTACATGCACACACAGGTGTAGACGGACGTGTGTATGGGCAGGGCCTGGAATTTAAACGCTAAAGAGTGGGAACCTGGTATTTGGGGCATTGACTCTGGGGACCCCAGTACTTTGGGCTAGGGAAAGTGGCATGTCGTCACCAGGGTGGCCGGGCCTTCTCCCTGGCAGGTGTCCCCCCAGGAGATGGTACAGGAGATCCATCAGGTGCTAATGGACCGTGAAGACACATGCCACCGCACCTGCTTCTCGCTCCACCTGGATGGCAACATGCTGGACCACTTCTCAGAGCTGCGCAGCGTGGAGGGCCTGCAGGAGGGCTCGGTGCTACGGGTGGTGGAAGGTTTGTCCAGAAGTTGGGCTGCCCACCAAGGGGGTGGGCACATAGAAGCAGGGCCAGGTGCCACTCCATCCACCCTGGCTGGTCACAGATGAGTGCACAGAAGCTCAGAGTGGTATCAGACTTAGGGAGACAGAATTGAAGCACAGGTCTGCTTCTAAAAACCAAAAACAGACAATAGAAAGCAAAGGCTTGAAATCGACCCTATCAAATTCTGTAGAGATAAAAGTGAAATCTCAGGATACCGGGATAGCTCAGCAGGTTGAGCGCTTGCCTTGCAACCACTAGATCTAAGGATCAAATCCCAGCCCCAGCCTATGCAAACCCATATGCTGATCTGTGGTGCAACTGGTAACCACCAGGATGGTGGTGAAGGCTCTCACCTCCCATACGGGGAGGTCCCCAGTTCAGTTCCCGCCCTGTGCGGCCCCACATCCACCTGTGTGGAATGAAACTATGTCACAACTGATGATACTCAACTATGGAGACTGCTCTAGGCCCTCCTCCTTTCTCTCTCTCTCTCTCTCTCTCTCTCTCTCTCTCTCTCTCTCTCTCTCTTCTATCAAACAATAAAATAAATCTTTTTAGAAAACCCGTTAAATCTCTTAAGGAAACGGGTTCTGCAGCTCTTGAGTAGGGAAGTCAGGCCTGGTGGGGAGTGACCTGCTGGTGTGGCCAGGCTGGTTTAGTTGTAAAATAAAGCTCCTGTGAACTCGGGTCCCCTGGGGGGAAGTGGCTCAGAGGTTCCAGGTGTGTCCACTTAAGAGGAAATGTGGGAGCAGTGCAGCCCAGATGTGCCCAAACTTGCTTGATCATGGAACCTCTCTCCTCTCCCCAAAGAGCCCCCATTAACATCTTACAGAACACACGCGAGGGCAGTGCTGTAGTTCAGCGCTGTTAGTTTCTCAGGCCATCCCTGGGCGAGGGTTGCCCTAGGAGAACAGGACCGAGGCCCAGGGCCCAGGGCAGGCCTGCTCCCTTGTGACACTGAGCAGAGCAGGAGGCCTTGTGGGCAACCCAAGGCCTGTGTGCACTTCCAGAAGCATTTCTGGTGCCCTTTGGCAGAAGGCTTTTTGCAAACAACAGTCCCTGCCCAGCAGTAGGCAGGTGTGTGTGTTGAAACTGGAACTCTAGCTTATGTGTTCATATGTAATTTGTAAGTGGAAGCCTAATCGAGGTGACCCATGGCAGCACAGACTTCTCCGTGCTGGGTGGGTTGTTGCAGAGCAGAACCCTGGTAATGCCTGCTGCCTCCCTTCCAACAGAGCCATACACGGTGCGCGAGGCCCGTATCCATGTGCGCCACGTCCGAGACCTGCTAAAGAGCCTGGACCCATCTGATGCCTTCAATGGGGTTGACTGCAACTCCTTATCCTTCCTGAGTGTCTTTACCGACGGCGACCTGGGAGGTGCAGGAGGCACTGTGGCCGGGGCTGGGCAGGGGCCCAGGAGCAAGTTGGCCAGGGGCTGGTGAAGGGGCTGAGGGGCAGGCCATCCCACCTAGAGGGGGCGGGGCTGCAGGCACCCGGACTGGGGCTGGTTTAGGCAGGGAGAGTGTTGGCCCATGGGTGGCCCTGTGCTGACCACCAGCCTCGGGTCCCTCAGACAGCGGGAAGCGGAAGAAGGGCTTGGAGACGGACCCTATTGACTGCACGCCGCCTGAGTACATCCTTCCAGGGAGCCGGGAGCGGCCGTTATGTCCCCTGCAGCCCCAGAACCGGGACTGGAAGGTGGGATTCCCGAAGCAGAGCTGGGAGCAGTCTCTGGTGGAGCAGGGGCCACCACACCAGGAGGCCTGGCCCACTCATGCTTACCCATTCCTGCAGCCCTTGCAGTGCCTGAAAGTGCTCACCATGAGCGGCTGGAACCCACCGCCTGGGAACCGCAAGATGCATGGGGACCTCATGTACCTGTTTGTCATCACAGCTGAGGACCGGCAAGTCAGCATCACGGCGTCCACGCGGGGTTTCTACCTAAACCAGTGAGTCCCGTGCAAGCCTGTTCCAGGTCCGTGGGCAGCCACGGGGGGCGCCCTGCGCAGTGACCACACTCTCTGCAGGTCCACGGCGTATCACTTCAACCCCAAGCCTGCCAGCCCCCGCTTCCTCAGCCATTCCCTGGTGGAGCTGCTCAACCAGATCAGCCCAACCTTCAAAAAAAACTTTGCCGCGCTGCAGAAGAAAAGGTAGTGCCTTTGCCCTATCTCTGCGCGTGTCTCATGCCCCGTGGGCGCGGGCGCCAGCGCGAGGGGTGGGGGGGTGAGCCGCCAGCCTGAACTACAGCATTTCTGCCCTAAGAAGCTGTGTCCCTAGCACCCCACAGCGCCCCCTTAGGGAGCTGTCAGCCAGGCACTGGAACAACATTGTAGGAGAGGTGCCTGTTTGCTTCTGTCGCTTTCCAGGAGCACGTCTCAGCGGGGAGATCCTGGAGCTGGTGGGGGCCTCAGAGAAGGGGCCCGGGGCAGGGCTCTGAGCTGGACAAGCTGCCCCATCTCCTGTCCTCTGCCTGCCACAGGGTCCAGCGCCACCCATTCGAGAGGATTGCCACCCCGTTCCAGGTGTACAGCTGGACCGCCCCCCAGGCGGAGCACGCCATGGACTGCGTGCGTGCGGAGGACGCCTACACCTCGAGGCTGGGCTATGAGGAGCACATTCCTGGACAGGTGCCTGCGGCCTGGCCCTGCCCTCCCTGGGCACCTCCTTCCCCCTCCCTTGGTGGGTGCCAGGCTGGGTTCTGTTCACCTCCCTGGAGGCTCCGTCTGTCTGGTTCACTTGGGAGGCTCTGGGGCTGTCTGGGCGGTGGACAGACTGCCCAGAGCAGGTCGCGGGGCACAGACTGAGCCGGTGTCTGCCTACCCCTGTCCTGCAGACCCGGGACTGGAACGAGGAGCTGCAGACGACACGGGAACTGCCCCGCAAGAACCTGCCTGAGCGGCTGCTGCGAGAAAGAGCCATATTCAAGGTGCCCCCATCCCCTCGTGCCCGCCTGCCAGCTGGTTTTCTTGTGGACAGGAGGGAAGCTGGGACGGGCTGCCTGGGTGCCCTGCAGGGCCTTCTGCCAGCCTCCACCCCAGTCCTGTTCGGGCCCCCCTGAGACTTGGCGTCCATGGGCAGGGGTGGGACCTGCCTCCAGTGTGGGTGGAGTGACAAAGTCCGTTCCAGCTTCCTGCCCTCCACTGACCACCATCGGGCCTGGGCACCCATGCCCCACTGTGATGTTATGAGTACTTGTATTGAAATGAGAGACATGAGGGAAAACGTTAAATTAGAAATCTCCCAGTCTCACCGTCTAGAATTGATAATGGTAAAAATGAGAGGTGAATGTTTTTCGTACTAGCTCTGTCAGGCGCTGTACGAGGTGTTTCGTAGACACCATCTATAGTGCCGTAGACACTTTGTAAAGGCGGATACTTGTGTCCTCAGTGGTCGATAGCTGAGAAAATAGATCTGAGAGGCGACCTGTCCCAGTTCAGCGGGCACATACTGGTGGATCTCAAACCCGAGTCAGTCATTCCACTCCTTTGTCACTAAGCTTTGCTGTCTCCGACTATAAGTGATCAGTTTTTTCAAAAAGGGTTTCTTGCCCTTTTCCAAATGTGAGGAGACTGAGGCGGGAGCCCTGGGGCCCCAGGGCGGCCTGCTGCCTCCACCGGCTGGGCGAGCGTGTCCGGCGGAGACGGGCTCCGGTGGGCGGGGCCGCTCTCACGCGCCGAACCCGGGTCCCCAGGTGCACAGTGACTTCACGGCGGCGGCCACGCGGGGCGCCATGGCGGTCATCGACGGCAACGTGATGGCCATCAACCCCAGCGAGGAGACCAGGATGCAGATGTTCATCTGGAACAACATCTTCTTCAGCCTGGGCTTCGACGTCCGCGACCACTACAAGGACTTCGGCGGGGACGTGGCCGCCTACGTGGCGCCGGCCAACGACCTGAACGGCGTGCGCACGTACAACGCGGTGGACGTGGAGGGGCTGTACACGCTGGGCACGGTGGTGGTGGATTACCGGGGCTACCGGGTCACGGCCCAGTCCATCATCCCCGGCATCCTGGAGCGGGACCAGGAGCAGAGCGTCATCTATGGCTCCATTGACTTTGGCAAGACGGTGGTGTCGCACCCGCGGTACCTGGAGCTGCTGGAGCGCACGAGCCGGCCCCTCAAGATCCTGAGGCACCGCGTGCTGAACGACCGCGACGAGGAAGTAGAGCTCTGCTCCTCCGTGGAGTGCAAGGGCATCATTGGCAACGACGGGCGCCACTACATCCTGGACCTGCTGCGTACCTTCCCCCCGGACCTCAACTTCCTGCCCGTGCCGGGCGAGCGGCTGCCCGAGGAGTGCGCGCGCGCCGGCTTCCCCCGCTCGCACCGGCACAAGCTGTGCTGCCTGCGCCAGGAGCTGGTGGATGCCTTCGTGGAGCACAGGTGAGGGCCCCGGACACAGTCACCACCCACTGGCACGTCCCAGAGCTTTATGTTGGTCAGAAACCAGCGGCTCTCAACCAGGACTGCGCGGTGTCCCTCAGGCGCCTGTGGAAAGCCATGGGGTGTCTCAGGAAGTCCCGGTGCCAGGGGCGGAAGGCCAGGGCCTCGCTGAGGATGGCATGTAGTGCTGACCAGGGAGCCGCGTCAGGTGTCAACACCGCAGATAATGCTCCCTCTCGCAATGCCACTGGGGTCCCTGTCACAGAGCCCTGGCCTGTGTGGGGAGCCACTCCCCTACCTGCACCCCGGTGTCCTCTTCCTGTCTGGGAAGCTCTGGGGTTTTGCAGTGACCTGCTGCTGTCTGCTAGAATTGCTGGGCTGGCCTGTGCACGTGTGTGTTGTCATTTGCACACTGGGCAGGATGTGTCCCTGTGCCAGCAGGGTGTCTAGCCCCAGCGTTCATTCACCCCAGCAATCCAGGAGCCCGCACAGCTGGCAGGGCCACACACCCTCCCCATCCCCACCTCCAGGTACCTGCTCTTCATGAAGTTGGCTGCCCTGCAGCTGATGCAGCAGAAAGCCAGCAAGACAGAGAACCCCGCCTCCCTGGAGAACGGCAGCCTGCCCTGCTCGGAGCCCCAGCCTGAGGACACCCTGGGCCCTGACGGGGAAAGTGGAGAGGAGGGCGGCGCTGGCGGCCTGGCCAGGGTGAAGGAGCTGGCGGAGACCATCGCCTCGGATGGCGGGGCAGGTGGGACTGCCGGGGAGTCCCCTGCCGGGCGGGCCAGTGTCTGCGAGGAGCTGGGGGAGGCCTGCAGCCGGCGGGGTGGTGCTGCTAGGGAGGCCCCTGCCGGGCTGGTGGTGTCTCCTAGAAGCTCAGGGAGGCCCCTGCCAGGCTGGCCAGTGTCTGCGAGGAGCTGGGGGAGGCCTGGGGCCAGCGGTGGGGCTGCCTCCCAGCAGGCTGTGTCTCCACAGCAGACCCGCGGAGCCGGGAGGTGATCCGCAACGCGTGCAAGGCCGTCGGCTCCATCAGCAGCACAGCCTTCGACGTGCGCTTCAACCCCGACATCTTCTCACCAGGCAGGTGGTGGTGGGGCAGCGGGGGCAGGGCACTGTGGGGTCCCCCTGGGGCCTTGTCACCTGCGCCCACCCCAGTGCCGGCATTTGCCTTGCCATCCCCACCACCCTTTGCCCAGCTCAAGCCTTCACTCTCCCCCTTGCAGGGGTTCGCTTCCCTGAGTCCTGCCAGGAGGAGGTTCGGGACCAGAAGCAGCTGCTGAAAGATGCCGCTGCCTTCCTGCTCTCCTGCCAGATACCCGGCTTGGTGAGGGAGGGGCCTCGGCTGGGTGGGGGTTTGAGGAGGGGCTGGTACAGGCTGTGGGACCTTCACAGCAGTGACTTCCTTGGGCCTGCCGACCTTTAGGGCAGGCGAGGCAGAATGAGGGGCGCTTAGTGACCTGGAGTGACCAAGGAGGCGTGAGGTGCAGGCTTGGCTCTGCCGTGCCCTCCGTGTGGGCTGCCAGCCGGGGTTCTGGTCCTCTCAGCCCCTGTGTGATGGACAGCTGACTGGCCAGGGTGTCATCTGGCAGTAAAGTTGGGGGGTCCTGTCCAGTTAACCCCCACGACATTCGTATATAGGCCCCATGGATGATGGGGTGCTTGCTCCCTCCTAAGGCAACCCTTTGCTCTGTGGTCAGCGGGCATGCTTGTCTCAGATCTTTGAGCCGAGCCTGCTCTGCCAGCCACCCAGGCCCCCTGCCCTACCCTCCAATGCTCGACCCGGGTGGGGTGGAGCCTGGGTCCCCGAGTGGTCACTTCTGACCTGGTCAGAGGGAGCCGTGCTGCCCACTGGGGTCTCAGCTTGTCACCTGTGGGGCTCCCTCGTCCCTGCTTCCCCGTGAGGTGGGCCTGGCAGTCACCTGTTTTCCTTGGTTGGGGCACAAGACCTCACATACAGCTGCTGCTTTGTCTCCTGCCTTCTTCCTGACTGGCAGCTGGGGTCTTCGCCCCCGCCTCCTCATGGGGGTGGGGGCCTCAGGGTAGTGTGAGCTGCCTGGACAGACTGGGGAGGGAGGAGGCAGAGGGCCTGGGCTGGGGGCGCCTGACCCGCTGCAGCCCACAGGTGAAGGACTGCACAGAGCACGTGGTGCTGCCCATGGACGGGGCCACACTGTCCGAGGTGATGCGCCAGCGTGGCATCAACATGCGCTACCTGGGCAAGGTGCTGGACCTGGTGCTCCGGAGCCCGGCGCGGGACCAGCTGGACCACATCTACGTGGGTGGCGCCCAGGGAGGGTGTGAGGCAGTGGGGCTGGGCTGGCGGCCTGGGCCCAACCGAGACTTTGCTCTTCAAACCTTTGTAGAAAATTGGCATTGGAGAGCTCATCACCCGCTCTGCCAAGCACATCTTCAAGACGTACTTGCAGGTACCACTGCCCCCTCCCCAGCCGGCGGGCGTGGGCTCTCAGGGAAGAGCCCCTTGTGACTTTGGTCCCAACCTGCCTCCCAGGGAGTGGAGCTCTCGGGCCTCTCAGCTGCCATCAGCCACTTCCTGAACTGCTTCCTGAGCTCCTACCCCAACCCTGTGGCCCACCTGCCTGCCGACGAGCTGGTCTCCAAGAAGAGGAACAGGAGGAGGAGAAACCGGCCCCCAGGGGCGGCAGATAATACCGCCTGGGCTGTCATGACCCCCCAGGAGCTCTGGAAGAACATCTGCCAGGAGGCCAAGAACTACTTTGACTTTAGCCTTGAGTGGTGCGTGAGTGAGGGGCAGGGCCCTTTGACAACCCAGGGGCGGGACAGGAGACGGGGCTGGGAGCTGTGGAGGGATGGGAGCTGTTAGTCCTGGCTAGTGGGAGAGGGTGAGGAAGAAGGGCAGAGATGGGTGCAGGGCTGTGTGGGCCCACCTACCTCTTCTCGCCAGTGAGACCGTGGACCAGGCTGTGGAGACGTACGGGCTGCAGAAGATCACGCTGCTGCGGGAGATCTCCCTGAAAACGGGGATCCAGGTGGGTCTGGCCCCGGTGCTTCGGGCCCCGGCTCCCCATGGTCCGCATGGTGGTTGGGAGGTGCTGGGGCGGAGGCCACCTGTGAGCAGTGGGTGTTGGCTGTGTGCCCCAGATCCTGCTGAAGGAGTACAGCTTTGACAGCCGCCACAAGCCTGCGTTCACCGAGGAGGACGTGCTCAACATCTTCCCCGTGGTGAAGCACGTCAACCCCAAGGCCTCGGACGCCTTCCACTTCTTCCAGAGCGGACAGGCCAAAGTACAGCAGGGTGCGTGGCCAGGTGCCGCTGGGGGGGAGGGCGGTCCCCGGGGCCGCCCTGACCTTGCCACCCTTGGGGGTGCCCTGCAGGCTTCCTGAAGGAGGGCTGCGAGCTCATCAGTGAGGCCCTGAACCTGTTTAACAACGTGTACGGAGCCATGCACGTGGAGATCTGTGCCTGCTTGCGCCTCCTGGCCCGCCTCCACTACATTATGGGTGACTACGCCGAGGTGGGCCTTGCACACCCCCTGAGCGGTGTCAGCAGAGGCCTTGGGGGCTGGCAAGTGAGGGAGCCGGGGCTGTGTTCTCACTGCTGCGGCAGCTGGCAGGGGGGTCCAGGCCTGTGGCACTGCAGCCCCTGTCTAAGGGGCTTAGGAGGCTGCGCACCCGGCAGGGGTGGTGGGGACAGGGAGGAGGAGGCAGAGCCTGGGGGTCCCAGAGAGTTGCTTGTTGGGACTGGGCTTCCTCCCCCATCTCTGCCTCTAGAGCTATGTCCTTGCAGGAACTGTGATGGACGGAGGGGAGGGGAGGGCGGGGCCTCCCTTTGCTGGGGAGTGGGGAAGGATAAGTTCTGAGAGCCCCGTGAAGCTACTAGGCATGTCCCCACTGCTTTTACCAGTGTGCGGCCTGCTGGTGTTGGCCTGCCCGGCAGCCCCGGGGGCTTCAGAAGGCTGCTTCTTAGGGCAGGCTCCCCACCCCGCCAGCAGCCACAGGCACGTGTCTGTGTGTGCCTGTTTTACTGTTAATACTTTAGTTTCAGTGCCATTTTAGATTTGTACATATGCATGTACATAGGTTTTGTGGGGGGGAAGACTTAAGACAAGTTTTAGAAAGATGAAACAATCTGGGAGTGAGTGGGGCATAGACTTCCGTGGTCATAACAGCTACATTTCGACCTCTTCTCCACTGCCTTTGCACAAATTAAAAATAGAAAGTGCAGCCACCGGGGACAAGGCTGAGTTCCCATGGGGACTTGAGGGTCCAGAGCCAGGCAGGCTCCGGGTGGGGCAGCACCCACCTGGGGTGACAGCCCCCTTCTCTCCAGGCCCTGAGCAACCAACAGAAGGCTGTGCTGATGAGTGAGCGAGTGATGGGCATTGAGCACCCCAACACCATCCAGGAATACGTGAGTGGCCCAGGGTCAGGGCTGCAGGGTGGGTGGGGCCCGGGGCCATGCCGGCGGCCTGACGCAGCTGCCCCTGCAGATGCACCTGGCCCTGTATTGCTTCGCCAGCAGCCAGCTGTCCACGGCCCTGAGCCTGCTGTACCGCGCGCGCTACCTCACCCTGCTGGTGTTCGGGGAGGACCACCCTGAGATGGCACTGCTGGACGTGAGTGCTGGGCAGGGGCGGCGGGCGAGCCTCAGCCTTGGGAGTGGGAGCTGACTGGGGTCCTCCCGACTGCCCCCCAGAACAACATCGGGCTGGTGCTGCATGGGGTGATGGAGTACGACCTCTCCCTGCGCTTCCTGGAGAACGCGCTGGCTGTCAGCACCAAGTACCATGGGCCCAAGTCCCTCAAGGTGGCCCTCAGGTGAGGCTGCTGGGCGAGGGGCTGGGCGGGACCCCACAGCACAGGGTCCCAGGAAGCACTGGGATTGAGGGTGGGCACAGGACCCGTGCTTGCTTCTGTCTGGCTCCCGTTGACACTCATGTCTCTACTTGCCCCCCCCCCCCCGCCCTGCTTCCTGCAGCCACCACCTTGTTGCCCGGGTCTATGAGAGCAAAGCTGAGTTCCGGTCAGCCCTGCAGCACGAGAAGGACGGCTACACCATCTACAAGAGCCAGGTGGGCCGCGGCCGGGGCCGGGCAGCAGCTGGGCCGCGGGTTCGGGCAGCCCTGACCCCATCCTGCCGGCGCCGCTCTCGCCCCTGTAGCTGGGCGAGGACCATGAGAAGACCAAGGAGAGCTCCGAGTACCTGCGGTGCCTGACCCAGCAGGCTGTGGCCCTGCAGCGCACCATGAACGAGATCTACCGCAACGGCTCCAGCGCCAACATCCCGCCCCTCAAGGTACATGTGGGACGGCGCTGGGCCCCCCCCCCAGCCCCCAGCCCCGGCCTGGTGGCTCATCCCCCTGCCCCCCTCAGTTCACAGCCCCCAGCATGGCCAGTGTCTTGGAACAGCTCAACGTCATCAACGGCATCCTCTTCATTCCGCTCAGGTGAGCCCACCCCCACCCACACCGGGCCGGTGGTTCCCAAGCACGTCCTGTGCCAGGCGCAGCCCCCAAGCGGGCCTCTGCGTACTCGGCTCACGCATGTCTCATCTTTCTGAACCTAATTGTAGCAAACTGCGCACACAGGTGCCTTTCCTTCACTTTGTGTGTCTTGGGTTTTCTCCAGCTTCCTGCCGTTGCAGTGCAGGGATGCGCCTTGTAAGCAGCCCCCGGGCTCGGGGGCGCCTCTTACAGTGCTGCCTTCAGGAGCCCTCAGCCCTGTCTCCTTCCCACCAGGCTGGGATGCGGGCGAGCCGTCAGGGGTTTACAGTGGACCCCCGTCTCTCACGCCCTCCCCACCCGTTTTCTGTGTGTCTGCTGTGGGGGCAGCCACGGCCAGCAGCGGGTTTGAACTGGGTGTGCAGGCTGAGTGGCAGCCAGGCCGGAACCGGTGTGTGGGGGGCGGGGGGGCTCTGTCAAGTGCGTAGAGTTCTTATTTTTCAGCACTTTGGGGCCTTTCTGCTCTGGGCAGCGAAAGGAAGCGCTTGTTCTGTGTCTCTCTCTCTGAGCAAAGCACAGAACCTGATCTTTTTGGTGTTTAAGTTGAGCAAAGGCAGGAAGGGGGTGGAGGCCCCAGGCCTGCCCCGACGCCCACCCCTCCCCCATCCTTCTCTTCAGCCAAAAAGACTTGGAGAATCTGAAGGCCGAGGTGGCGCGGCGGCACCAGCTCCAGGAGGCCAGCAAAAGCAGGGACAAGGCTGAGGAGCCCATGGCCACCGAGCCTGAGCCAGCAAGAGCCCCAGAGGACGCAGCCTCCCAGCCCCAAACTGCCCAGGACCCTCCTTCCCCGAGCTTGCAGGGGTAGAAAGGGAGAGACAGACGGACAGTCCCTCAGCCGCCCCGCTGCCCAGTGATCAGACTCCGGGAGAAGGGGGCACGCCATGCAGACCGGGAGAGGAAGCAAGTCCCTCTGCTGAGTGTCCCACCCCAGCCCAGCCCAGCCCCCTCCTGAGACCCCGGCCTGCCAGCCCCCCAGAGATGTGCTTGCACTGGTTCAGTGAGTGTGCAATGCAGAAGCCTAATTGAAGACATGTGAATGGGGTGTATGGGCCTCAGTCCCCAGCTGGGGGGCGGGTGCCCCCCAGGCGCCGTCCTCAAGCAGGTGTGTGCGAGTGTCCACGCCCGGGAGCGTTGTGATCCGTCCTTCCTAACTTGTACATAGCCCGAGTCAGCCGGCGTGGGTGACGTGCGGATGCGATTTCTCAGGTCATTTGTATGTGTGACATGGCTGCTGCTTCTGCTGCCACAACCCCTGGGCCCAGCCTGGTCCAAAGCCCAGGTTTGAAGCCAAAATAAGGGGAGCTTTCCTGTGCCCGGGAATGGGGACCCCGAGCCCTGTGGCAGGGCTGGAGGGCAGGGAGCACTTCAGCTCTGCGGCCGGAGCAGAGCTGCAGGGCTTTAGTAACCGGGGGCCTGGCAGTGCTTGGGTGTGAGACTTGGAGGGCTTGGCAGTGGTGGCTCCCAACAGCCCTGTGCCCCGCCCCCGCCCCCGCCTCTGCCTCCCCACCCCCTGCTCCCCAGCTGGGGACGCCTTGGAGGCTGCAGTCTGAATGTATCCTCCCCATTGTAACCTGAGCTGCCTAACGCACAGTGGAAACGGGCCCACTGTGCGGGCAAGGGCCTGGGGCAGCCAGGGCTGAGTCGTGGATCCCAGGGGTAGCCTCCAGATGCAGGCCTGCTTGTCCTGTGTGTGGAGCCCGGTTCCCTACCTGGTCCTTGCCACACAAGCACCTTCAACAGAGTAGCACTAGGGGTGGCACGTGGGGGTGGCACAGACCCCGCTGCCCCCGCTCCCATGGCCTGTGCCCCCTCTGTGCCTGCTGTGGAGCCCGTGTGGGAAGCTTGTCACCCTTGGGAGCTTGAAGGAGCTGTTCCTGGGTTGGGCCTCCGCCGGGGGCGAAGGGGCTGCTTATGGGTGTGGTCTGTCCAAACACCTTGTTTCAAAGGGAGTGGGCGTGAGCTAGCAAGCAAAGCATCCCCACAGCTGATCAAGAACTTTTTCTTGTTTTTAAACCATCACGTCTTCATTTCACATTGGAATAAAGTGAGTTTTTGAAACCTGCTCCAGCTCCTGTGTGGTCTGTCCTCGACCCACGTTTATGAGGGTTGTTGCCAGAAATGTGATTAGTACAAGTTCTAAAGCACATCCATGTGCATACAGATCAAATTCAAGGTTATCCTTCATTTAGGTGGGAGGGTAGGGGGTGGGCACAGCAGGGGTTTAGCCTGCAGCCAACCTCCAGACCCAGGAGAGGCACATAGATGAGCGCTCCCTGCTCTGGCCACAGGAGCAGAAAGGCTGAGAAGCGCACCCCTTCACTCCCACTTGTCTCCTCTCAAAGCTTAAAAAAATAAATATAAATGACAGGGATTCCTATCTTTGGGCCCTGACCACCAGGGGGCCGTAGCTCTCTGGCCTCAGCAGTAGTCGGGTCAGAACAGGCTGCTGGAGGGAGGGTGAGGGCTTGGAACACAAGCCTGCAGCTGGCAGGTCCCACAGGAGCCCCCACAGCTGCTGCTCTGGGCTCCTTTCTCCAGAGGGAGAAGGAAGCAACAGCAAAGGCAGTGCCGGCCCTGCTCACCCACCCCCAATTTACCCGATTCTATGACTGCTGCTTCACATAATCCCAGTTCCTATTAGGCCTCAGTAAGTTTTAAATGCACAAGGAGACAAACACAAAACAAAAATCTCATCTAGTTTTATAGGCATTTAATAGTTTACCAATTGGTACAATAAGATTTTTTTTAATATGCAGAAAACATGAATAAATTTTGTTTTACACAGTCTGAGAGCAACAAATCTTACTGTAAAACACAAGAGCAATATTATGTACATTCCTTTTACTGATTTTTTAAAAATTGTGTCAATATCTTCAGTTTACTCTTCCAATCTGGGGAATTGTTTTCTCCAATCACCACCTTGCAACGTTCATATGAGATCAATGCTTGCCTTCATGTCAGTGTCAGAATCAACTCTGAACTCGAAGATTTCTCATCTTCAGGGTGAGCTTTAGGGATGCCTGGAGGATAGGCAGGACAAGAACGCAGCTACTTGCATGATACAGTGGAAAGATCAAAAGGCCAGTTCAGTCCAGTAGTGACTTGTAAATCCAGCTTGCCCTCCCCGCACCAGAAAAAAAACAAAACCTTTTCCACCCCATTTTGTACATGTTGCTTCTCTACCAGAAGATTCTTCTTTGCATCATCTAGATTAACACATTAGACTTATGTACAGCTGGACAGGAAGAGTAGCCATTTTAAGTGCCTTGTCCTTTAATTCAACAATTTTAACCAGTTGCTTAAGGATTATCAAGCCACCACTGTCAAAATATCCTTTACCCTTAAATAGTTCTTCCTTACATACGTTAAAAAAGAACTACTTAATGAGTGATATCACCTGGAAGTTCACACAGAAACAGAAAGGCAAACAGGAGAGGAGGGCAGACAGGAAGGGGACTGGGCCAGTGACCTAAAGCCAAAGCTTCCACAGACTACAGCGAGCGCCCCACAGCCCGATGACTTGCTAACACTAGTGATTTTAGAGCAGTGCTCTGGGCACACCACTGGTCACACCACACATGAACAAAACGGGACGGTCTTGGTCTCCTAAAGTGCAAGATGCCATGTCAAAAAGCAACTATTCTCCAAGCGATGTCTGAACTCGCTTCCGTGGCTTGCACTTTCAAGAGTGCAGCTTGGCCTTCTTGGACACATACGAGGGTGGCACTGGAATGTCTGTTTTCACACACACAGTCAATAATCATCTGAGGATGCAATTCTACCAGCTTTTTATTTCTTAAATAAATGGCCAATTTGAGAATGTGACAAAGCAGCAGTGAACCTTTAAACCAATTAATAAATTCCTCTACTTACAATCCAAACCAGTAGCCTAATCATTGTACTTATCCCAGGCAAGGCACAGGGTTAGACAGCAGACAGAGAAAACAGAGAAACAAGAAGAAAGGGCATCAACAGGGCAGTGTCAAACAATAGTGCAGGAAACCTCTGCAAATCTGATTCCAGATTGTGGACGGATCACTCTCCTCTCCCCCTTCATTATTCAAAACAGGGCTCGTTTCATTTGGATCCAGTTGAGGACCATCCCTGAGATTCAATGTTCGCTGCTTCTTAAATGGAGGATGTCTGATAACTCGACTAAGCAGCAGGCTGTGGCAATTTCCCAAGTAAGGATAATTTTGTTACAGAGCGATAATATTTCTCTTTCTTTGTCAACAAAAGTCACTGTATGCTGCAGTGGACAGCAGCTTTGTTTCCTCCTAAACCAGTACCATTTTCTCCTTTATTGTTCGCATCTACGACTGATTTCTAGATGTTGTGGCTTACCCTTAAAACAATTTGTGTTGCTACATGCTAAAAATGAATTAAAATACAAGACATTTTATACATGTACAAACAAATGTTAAGATGCACCATTTCTATTCATATTTCTTAAAACAGGACAGGAAATAGCAGCAAATAAGAACAAAGATATTTTTCCATAGCTTTTGTAGAAAAATCCAGTCAGAACAGCTAAGGGGAAACAAACAAAAAAAGACTTCAATGTGAGCAGGGTTGTGAGGCAGTATTGTCCCGAAAGTTATTCTACTGTATTTAAGAAATCAGCTTAAGTTGTAATTTTTGTCCTCAAAAATAGCCATTAGTTCTCAAAACAATTTTCCTTTCAGAGATTTCTCTCAGGAATTAAAAACAAGCAAACAAACAAAAAGACACAAGCTAGACATAAAGATGCTTCTAGTAAATATATGGCCTATTCTCTGTTATCTATAGGACGTTAACTCTAACCCTTTGTCTTTTTCAGAAACCAAATTTTTATTAAATATACCGAAAAGGGCATTTTTAAAACCACCTATTACACAAATAGAATGCAATTCAGAATAAATTTTTTTGTTAAACTGTCTCTGTTATTTCATCGTTCTGTTAACTTTTCAAGTGACTTTCTTTAAAAAAAGAACTGTTGGTTAGCTAAGCAATGAAATTATTAATAATCTGTAATGAAATATTGTTTCCAAAGTCATAGATAGAAATTTTTAAACCTACTTGTAGTAACTTTGGATCACAATATACTATATAGCAGGGATGTGTAAAATGCTGAACAGCCCAACTGGGGGAGGGGGGTAACGGAAGTGATTTTTCTTTAGCTGGGAAAAATTCCCAGAGTCAGACCTAGTTTTCAGAAGTGTCAGGATCAAAAAGGATTTATTCTAAAGCATTGTATTCCATAACAAGATTTTTTCTACTTTTATATTTTAGCACTTCTTCAAAAACCCAGGACCCAAGGACATGGAGGTTGTATGTGTGTGATATACATATACGGACTTATCCACGTAACAGACAGGCCCATATACTTATAAACATTTACATATAAACAAACGGTGAGAACACAGTACATTTTTATGCACACTCCATTAAACCCTGTCTTTTTTTTAGCTTTTAAATTAAACAGTTCAAACTGATATCAGATTCATGTTGAAAAACAAACTGCTGTATTTCTCCCACTGCCTTAAAATGGGCAAACATAACCTTTCCAATATTTCTGTCATTATGTAATGCACATTGCACATCCCTAAAAAACAAAAACAAATAGTGATCTGTACCATGACACACTCAATGGAAAGATTAAATTCTACTTGGAAGTCACATCACTTTACAGTCTAATAGTATGAAGATTACAACTAGAAGTGTGTCTAGTGTGAAAAATAGAAGCTTAGATAGAGTATTACAGTTTTTCAACCTGTTTACAAAGCATTAAGACCCAAATGAAACAAATCATTTGCTATTAGCTGCTGAGATTTTTCTTATTTGAGATTTACAGTCATTTTCTTACATAAATATACCACTAGCCTTTGCTTGTTAGGCTGCCAAAACAAATGTATCCTATTGATTTGGCAAATGTGTCATGACAAAAATTCCAATGTGTAATCCTCAATAATTACATAGATGGTTCAGAAGATTTTGAATTGTAGCCTTATTATCTAACATCCTTAAAGATTTATTAAGCACACTTAAGTGATGTTACATAGATACACATTTCAGAAAAAGCCCTAATAACCACCACTTTCCCCCAAATGAGGCCATCAAGTCAGGCACAAACAGACAGCAGAAAGAAAAACAAGAATTAATAATCCCAACATAAAATGACACTTCAACTATTCAGTTTAGTGCCCTAGTTCAATTTATTCAACTTCTGCTTTCTTAGGCCTGGTGTGACCAATGCCAGCCCAGGTTTTTAAACCCTATGGTACTTCTAGACAACGTATGTAAATTTACAGTATACAATTTGGATTCACCATGCATGAATACTTTGTGTGTAACATTTAATAAGCTCAATCTACATCCAGAATAATTTACATGAAAGGACAATATTTATTTAAACAGAGCTCAATGGGGTAACCATGGTATCATCAGAGTGCATCCAGAGGAAAGAAGGGAGCAGGGGCCAAATGAGACTCAATCAACGGCACTCCCACACCTTTACTGTTTGGTCTACACTGCCAGTAACCACGTATGGTGCCGTCTTATGGAAATCTGAAATAAAAAGAAAAGGCTTATTTTAAAGTCAGACTGAACCAGATATAATTTTTAATAAGCAAAAAAAAGCAAGCCCAAGGGCCAGAAATACCCATTTTCTTCTATACACACCCACCCCTAGAGAGAATCAAGCTAACCAACTACATTAGGGAAACTAACACTTAATGATTAAATCCTGTATTAATACTTCAACAACATAAAATAAAAAAGCCTACCCTCTCCCATTTGAGGCTGAATAAACACTCAAATCTAACTACAATGGCCTCAATGCATGCATTTATTCAACACTTACTATGTTTCAAGCTAAATGCTAATGCTTTATATTCATGTTTAATCCTTGTAACCATCTTGTGAGGTGGGCATTAGCCCTATTCTGCTGTGGCTTTATCTTCATCATGACAGCCACCATACTCTAGAGCAGGAGTCTCCAAACTATAGCCAGACGCCTTCTCATCCGGCCCATGGAGACCTTTTTTTTTAAAGATTTATTTTTATTGTTTTTGATAGAGAGATACAGAGACAGAGAGAAGAGGGCCCAGAACAGTCTCCATAGTGCACATCATTGGTTTTTCCACATAGTTTCATTCCACAGGTGGGAGTGGGGCTGCACAAGGTAGGAACTGGGCCGGGGTCTTCACCCTGGTGAGAACTGAACTGGGGGAACTACCCAGTTCAGCATATGGGTCAGCACGGCTGGGGCCGGGATTTGATCCTTGGTCCCCAGGGCTGCAAAGTGAGCGCTTAACTCACTGAGCCATCCCGGCTTCCCCATGTGAAGACCTTTTTATCTATGGAAATTTACGTGTATCCTGCACAGATCAGCTGATTCTTTTTTATTTGGACCTCAAGTGTGTAGTCAGCCCCCAAACTGCTGTTTGATAGTTAATGCGGCACTCGGGCTGAAAAGTTTGGAGACCCCTGATCTAGAGTGTATTATATTTTACTGTATTCACTATCTTTAATTCTAGATTCAGGTCCAGATGATAGTAAGGATGTTTATTTAACTGAAATAGAATTCTCTGAGTTCCCAGTACCTGATAGCATGAACCTACCAGAGGGAAGAGGGTAAGATTTCTTTTGAGAAACTTAAGCAATAGTAGGGAAGAAAAATTACCCATCAAAGTGGCAAAACTCTTCACAATTCTAATTTCTAAAACCAATGTTGTACAATGAAAAAAGCAATTTTTTTTTTTAATTGTAAGGCTGATGATGGAGAGAGAAAGTTAAGAAAAGGAGAATTTAAAACAAATGATAAGGATCCATGAAGTTTTTTTTAACCTGTGGTCTCTATTCTGCCCTACAAGCACATGGTCATTTCTTACCAGAAAAAGCCCACAGGTTTACATAAAACTTTGTTATGTACAAAATCTAACTCCTCAGAAACCTCGTTAACTCATACATACCCAAGGAGGTAACAAAGTGTTCATGCGCATTGAGGGTCTTCATGCATCGCTTGTTCTTGTAATCCCACACACGCAAAGTCTTGTCATCAGCACAACTCAAAATAAACTTCCCCCCCGAATGGAACAGAACTCCACGTACCCAGTTATCATGACCCACCTTAAAAACAAAAAGGTATTTGACTTAGTCAAGGGGTAAATTGTTTAAATAGCATCTATGAAAATATAACAGTTAAGTCACTACTCAAAGTGCACTAAAACTACATGCATCAAAGGCAATGCCAGAAAAGAGGAAGAAAAAAAAAAATCTAGGGAATTATTCTAGATTAAAGAAGACTGGAAACTAACAAGACATAATAAGTACATGCTGTGTATGATGCTTGACTGGCTCCTGGCTAGGGACCAAAATAAGTTATAAAGGACACTACTGGGATAATTGAAGAAATTATGTAGTATATTAACATTAAATTTCTTGAGTGTAAAAATTTTATTGTGGCATTATAATATACTTGTTCTTAGGATTTACATGTTATTATTAATGTCTACAAGTAGCCCAAATTGTTCAGCAAAATGCACACGTTAAGTACACACACAAAGGAAAATGTTAACAACTGGTGATTCTAGATGAAGAATATTTAGGTATTCACTGTTCTTAGTTCCTCCCTCTCTCCCCTTCCTTCCTTCTTTCCTCCCTTGCTCCCTCCCTCCCTTCCATCCATCCATCAATATCCTCTCTGTCCGACAGTTCCATGTCTTGCAACTTAGCCTAAGAAATAATTCAGAATGTGCCAGAGATTTAGTTTAAAAAGATGTTCATCAGTATATTATCAGCATAGTTATCTAATGACATGAGCAAGTGTTATATATCTTCTAAATTAAAAGTTCACTACAAAGCAGCACATGCTACAGCATAACCATATTTATATTAAAAAACAAACAAACCACCATATTCATCTACACAGTAATTTAAGAGAAAGGTTTAAAACTGCACAGCCCAAAAGGGTTGACATTAATCGTATTTGGCTATTTAAATATAAACTACCTAAAATTAAACACAACAGTTCAGTTCTTCACTAGCCACATTACAAGAACTCCATAGTTGCAAACAGCTAGTAGCCACCATACTGGATAGTGCAGACATAGAACATTATCATAGAAAGTTCTACTGGCCAGCACTAGTATAGAAAATATAGTTGGTAGGTACCATTAAATATAGTGCAGTGATCTAAGCATGATTTTTATCTTCTTTTGGCTTTTCTGTATATTTCTAAAATTTTTTTGAACTATAAATAACTCTATTACTTAAAAAAAAGCAACCCCCTTCAGCTAAAAAATAGGAGTCAAAAACTTCTGGGGAAATGAATAGTGAACTGTCTTATTACAGAAGAAGAGAACACATGATTTAAAAATGAAGACCATCTTTTCTAACAGTAATACAGGATCTGGCAGAAGTAATGTCGTAACATCGCAAGGCTTGCTTTATCTCAATTGAGATGGGCAGCAATTTTTAACATTTCACCTAAAATGTCATATAGTGTGCTTGAGTGTGATACTGTCATGTTACATAACTACACGCTTATGATTTTGTAGTAATAATTTGATATAGATTACCAGCTCATAAAACAGGGACATTACTTCTGTCAGACCCTGTATATCTGAACTCAGCTCAGAATACTACTAAAGAGTTAAGTTTTCTAATCAATTCCTGATGCTATTTTCACATGTCTATCATATCCTACAGAAGATAATCACACGTCAAGGTACGGACGGTTAGCACTTAAAAAGAATCTCTAAAACAAAGACAGATGCCAAATTTCAAAAACTGCTACTGGATTAATGTCCACAGATCCTCCCGAAAATTTTTTAGGCAAACACGAATGTCCACAATCCTATACTATTGTTTATATATCCTCATACTGAAATCTAGGTGCTTCTAATATGAAATAAGCATTTCTAAGTCATAAAGCCAGCACCATTAATTTCAGAATGATAAAATAAATTGGATCATATTAAAAAAATAGTTGTAGAAGATTCACATTAAAATGGAACATAGTGAAATAGAGATTCAAACAGCTTCAAAAATAAATGAGTCTGTACTTATTTGCGATCCATAGGATAGCATTGATTGGCTTTACAGATCCCTTACATAATGTGACACTGATCAGGAGTAACTTCCACGTCACTGTAATAATGGACTAACAAAAGTTTAAGTATCTTTACAAAGAAGTTACTTTATAGCCTAGAATAATTTAGATTAAAAACAAACACAAGATATGTAACCCCAAAAGGTATAATAAACACAGTAAAGATGTAAAAGAAAGCAAGTGAGATTATTCAAACTTACAAGAGTCATAAGGCACATGCCAGTACTGACGTCCCACATCTTAATAGTCTTGTCTCTGGATCCAGACAGTAAGAATGGTCCAGGCTTGCCACTTTTTTTAGTCTGTAAAAAACATATAAAAGTGAAGTTTCCCATTCAAGAAGTAATATAAGGACTTTAAAAATGATCACCACAATCAAACTAACATATCTATCACCTCACATAACTACCCCTCTCTCCCGCTTTTGATGGGGAAAACCCTTAAGATCTACCTCCTTAGCAGATTCCTATAAAATACAGTATTATTCACTGTAGTCACCATACTGTACATTAGATAGATCTCTAGGACATATTAATCTTAATTCTTCTCTATCAAAATACAGTAAGTTTTTTTGTTTGTTTTTTTAAAGATTTATTTTTATTGTTTTTGACAGACAGAGAGAGAGAGAGAGAGATACAGAGACAGAGACAGAGAGAAGGGGGAGGGCCCAGAACAGTCTCCATAGTTGCACATCATTGGTTTTTCCACATAGTTTTATTCCACAGGTGGGAGTGGGGCTGCACAGGGCAGGAACTGGGCCAAAGTCTCACCCCGGTGAGAACTGAACTGGGGGCACTCCCCAGTTCAGCATATGGGTCCACACGGGTCGGGGCCGGGATTAGATCCTCGGTCCCCGGGGCTGCAAAGTGAGCGCCTAACCCACTGAGCCATCCCGGCTTCCCCACAATAAGTTTTTTAACAAACATAAGTTACAGCTTAAAAAAAAAACTCCATTTAGATTAAGATTCAGTTTCTATACTACCAAGATGATAAATTTACTGCTCAAGACAGCTATAATCAAGAAGGATTTAAAAATTACTTAATTCAGCCTTTTAAAGTCCAGCCAGAATCAAATTTATGACATATGGTAAGTAACCCCACCAGAGGGCAGTAAAAATAATTTGAAAATGCAAACAACCAGCCAAAATAGAGATTACAATAGAAGCTTCATTTAGAAAAATAATTTGGGGGTAAGCCGGGATGGTTCAGAGGGTTAAGCGCTCACTTTTCAGCCCCGGGGACCAAGGCTCTAATCCCAGCCCTGGCCCGTGTGGACCCATAAGCTGAACTGGGGTGTGCTTCCCAGCAGGGAGGCCCCCAATTTGGTTCTTGACCCCAGGTTCGGCCCCCGGGCTCAAGGGGGCGTGCCTCTCATGTGGGAGACCCCCAGCCCAGTTCCTGCCCTGCGAGGCCCCTGCCCACCTGTGTGGAATGAAATCATGTTGAAGACTGATGATGTACAACTATGGATATTGCTCTGGGCCCTCCCACTTCTCTCTGTCTCTGTCAAAAACAATAAAATAAATCTTTAAAAAATAATAATTTGGGGGTGGGCTGGGGAGAATTCTCCTCCTTTATTTCTTAAAATGTGATTTTTAAGAATCTACAGGGGAACTAGGGATGGCTCAGCGGGTTTAAGCACTTACTTTGTAGCCTCAGAGACCGAGGATCAAATCCTGGCCCCAGCCCATGAGGACCCATATGCTGAACTAGGGTGTGCTTCCCATGCAGAAGGCCCCCAGTTCAGTTCTTGCCCTCGGTTTGGCTCCTGAATTGAGGGGCTTGCCTCCCATGTGGGAGGTCCCCAGCCCAGTTCCTGCTCTGCGTGGCCCCCACCCATCTGTGTGGAATAAAACCATGTTGAAAACTGATGATATGCAACTATGGAGACTGCTCTGGGCCCTCCTTCTCTCTGTCTCTATTTGTCTCTCTCAAAAACAATTAGGGAGATCCAAGATGGCGGCATGAGAGGAGAACGCCGATAACTGCCTGGGAAGGGCCTTGTGAACAGAGAGGAATCCACAGGGGAAACACTGAGAAGAAACCTCAACTAAGAGAACCACACAACACGGGGAACAACACACAAAGGTTAGAGAAAAAAGGGGAGAGCGGGCGAGGAAAAGGGAAGCAGCGGTTCGGGGACAGAGACTCAGAGCGCGGCCCGGGGCTGTCAAAAACAAAGGGGGATTGGGGGACTACGGTCAAAGTGGAGCTGGATCGAGGGCGGGCTGGAAGCCGAGACCTAGGGAGCGTGGAAGCCCCACAAGACTGTGGACAATTTAACATCCGAACCCAAGGGACCAGCACACAGTGCCCTAATCAGATCACAGAGCCTAAAGTGGAACAGGGACTGTGAACAGGGCGGCTGCACTTCCCGGCGGGCGGGGTGAGAGCAGGGCACCAGCCCACAACGGCTCAGCACCCCTGATTTACGGAGGAGACTGACTGTGAAGGAGCGCCTTCTGAGGACAGGGCTCTTAAGAGTGAGGGCTGGGGCTTGAGTGGGCATAGCTGCATTGGACGTGCTTAGAGTGAATCTGGTGGTCTCAACAGAGCTGGGAGCGTAGAGCGGCTGCTGCCGAGCTGCGGCCTGTGCACACAGGGATTTCGGCGCCCCGCCCACAGGGCCGCAGCAACACCGCTGCTTGCTTGCCAGCGCGCAATTGGGCTTTTGGTGCCCCGCTCACCAGGCCGATGCCGCGACTCTGCCTGAGCGGAAGTGACTCTACCTGCGCTGAAGTGCGCAGCTGGGCTCTCGGCGCCCCGCCCACCAGGCCACCCCGCAGCACCTCTGCCTGCTCGCGGGACCGGCTTTCGGCGCCCTGCTCACCGGGCCGCGGCAGCACTGCTGCCTGCTTGCGAGCACGCAGCTGGGCTTTTGGCGTCCCGCCCACCGGGCCTCTGGGGTGTGGCGGACCGCGCGCAAAACTGGGCTGCCTGCCGGATCTCCGCGGTGTCATTGACTGTGCGCGGGACTGCGCAGCCGACAGGGGCCACTGCCAAGCCCCAGCCCATCCAAGTGTTGCCCTGCGGGCGTGCCTTACAGATACAATTGAAGGAGGGGCAGCCAGGAGGAGGAAAGACCAGAGCTCCTGCGCCCCGCCCCCACTGAACCACCAGCCCCCCTGCTGAAAGAGGAATCTGCTATTGTGTCTCAGGCCCGCCCTAGCTCCTACTCACATGCCCCCACCCCTGGCCACACCTTTACTACCCTGCTATCTA
>PVKE010012929.1:0-37472 GCA_004027555.1 Craseonycteris thonglongyai
AAATTTAACTTAAAATGCAATAACCCTATTTATAATTTACACATTCAAAGTTCTCTGAACTAGATGTTCAGTGTTGCTGATATTTTTTTATTATCTGTTACATAGTGCCCACTCACCCCTCCACCCCCACCCCGTAAAAAAAAAAAAAGAAATCAGCTTATTATAGGGTAAAAGAAACTAGGCAAAGAGAAATTAGGTGTAAAATACCACCCAACAATTTGGGTGCTTTGGGCATGGTAGGCTTCTCTGAATTCACCTACATACATCTAAGTACCCAGACTCGAACCTGCAATCTAGTGGTTTCTATTCACAACTAATGCAGAGATTGGATTCTCACAATACTGAGTAATTTAGAACCAAACTCCTGAGACAGGTGCCAGGCTTCCCACGTGTATTGTTTTCTATTGCTGTCGTGGCCATTTACCACAAACTGAGCAGCTTCAAATAAAACATTGTTTGTCGTGATTCTGTAGGTCAGAAATCCTGGAGACTCAATTGGCTTCTCAGTTCTGAGACCTCCAAGGTCAAAAGTAATGTGTTGGCCTATCTTGGGAGAAGAATCCATTTCCAGGATGATTCCCATTATTGGAAGACTTCATTTCTATGTGGTTGTGGGGCTGGGGTCCTATTTCCCCTACTGACTGTCAGCTGGGCTCCTCTTTGAGATCCTTGGGGCCACCTGCATCCCTGTCACAGAGCCAGCATCTCACAGCCAGCGACAGCAGGCCGAGTCCTTCTCGTATTAGGAATATCTGACTCCAGCCGCAGAAAGCCCTCTGCTTTGAATGCTCCATTTGATTAGGATGGACCCACACAGATAATCGAGGATAATCTCCCTATTTTAAGGTGTGTAACCTTAATCACATCTACAAAGTTCACTTTGTTATGTGAGGTGACACATGATTAGAGATTCAAGCATGGACTTGTTTTGAGTCCATTCTGCTCACCTCGAGGCTCACAGCCCTGTAACATGACCACTGCAAAACCCCGGTGCCCGTATTTCATCATTTAGTCCAAGTTCACTTGGAATTTCACAAAATCTGCCTTTCTTCATGTGGGTTTCATGCCTGTGTTCTTAGATAATATACCTTCCACGGCCAGTCTGCTCAGCCTATTCCAATAAAAATACCATAGACTGGGTGGCCTAAACAACAAACATTTATTTCTCACAGTTCTGAGCCTGGAAGCCTAAGATCAAGGCACTAGCAGATTCGAACTCTGGCAAAGGAGCACTTCTGCTCTCTGTGTCCTGACATGGCAGAAGAGATCGGGAGCTCTGTGGCCTCTTTTATAAGGACATCAGTCCCATTCACGAGAGCTCCAACCTCATGACATAATCACCTCCCAAAGCCTCCACTTCCGAACACCAGCACAATGAAGACTAGGTTTCAACATATGGATTTGGGGGGTCACACACGTTCAGTCTGTAGCCCCACAAGAACTGTGAAGAGTCTGTTTACTTGTACAGCACAGAAGTGTAAACTCTTTTACACCCCCCAAAGATACAAAAGAACATTAAAAATAATTACTCTTGCTTGAGCTTTATTTTGCCCATAGCAAGTTGAAAACAAACTGTAAAGCTACTTAATGGTTTGCATTATTTGTGCTACAATTCCTTTCTTTATTTTTATTACTATAGTAGTAATGCATTTGAATAGTTTTAGAAGGCTGGATGCTTAACTTGTTTATGAATAAAAGAACAGAGGAAGTACTTAGAATAACAATTCTTAACTCCAAAATTCTATTTATTTTACTTATTTATTTTAAACATGAGTGGTCCTAGATAGACATTCCATTGCTATGTGCAGTTATTAATGTCATTAAATGATATGCATTTTACAGGTAGCAAGGGAATCCAGTCAGCTTTGATGGGGGTTCTATAACAGAAATCACACTGAAAAGAGGACCAAAGTGAAACGGAATAGTTTTCAAGTAGGTTGCAAACAAGGAGCAATGATCTTAAATTGTCACCAAGGAAACCAGAGGAGTATGCTTTAAAGATTTCACCACCAGTCACCTCTCAGCCTTTTGGCTAAGAGCAAGTGTAAAGACTTCACCATTACGGCCACCTTGAGTTTACTGTCAAGACAAAAGCAATGCATTGATCTCAGCTGCATCCAAGAAGTGCAAGTCAGGGAGGAGGAAGAAGAAAGGATGACCCTGCTCTGGGCTGTGTCAGTTCTGTAGCTGCTTCCCAAGCTGAAGAGGATTATGGAAGTCAGCACACGGGGGATGCAGTCCTCAGGGGCCCCGTCACCCCTCTTTCCTTAATACAAGTGACATGCAATACAGTGGCTGCAAAAGTCATTAGGCAAATGAGCATCTGACAGGAGATACCTGTGCCTCTGAAAGTCTAGATGACAGTCTCATTCAGAAGCAAAAGTCTTCTATTACTCTAATCCGGAGTAATCATTATGCCGGCTGCCAAAAAACAAAAAATCTCAAAGTAAAGTCATTTTAGACACTTCAGTCTAAACACAGTGATGTTTTTATGAGGCTAATAAACCCATCTGAAATGTTGCAAATTTGTATATTTAGAAATTTTGCTGAAAGCATATAACCTTTTCTGAAGAACACACTGTGCTTATTTTCTGAATTGGAAGCTTCGCAATATGCCATGGCCAGAAGTAATAAAGTTTAAAATAAATGTGAAATATGGAAGAGTAGCTGCTTATATGTGAGAGAACCCCACATATCACCATAGCCAGTCTGACTGTAGTAGGCAGTGGTTATGCCTGGGGTATCAGAACAAAGAACGCTTCAGGGTATGTGGTTAGTA
This sequence comes from Craseonycteris thonglongyai, assembly GCA_004027555.1. Taxonomy (NCBI): domain Eukaryota; kingdom Metazoa; phylum Chordata; class Mammalia; order Chiroptera; family Craseonycteridae; genus Craseonycteris; species Craseonycteris thonglongyai. Next base: position 2,780 of record PVKE010012929.1, read on the forward strand.
GAAGGTTGCCTGCTATTATTTCTCCAAATATGGCTCTGAATATATTTTTATTTCACCTCAGGTTAGAAACCAATCAACCAACCAACAAGGACACTTCCATCCACAGTTATTCCTGTTACACACACAGAGTTTAGTGCCTATTGTTGGAAGCTATAGGTTGCAGCAGCTCTCAATCAAGATCAATACCAAAGGGCAAAGAGAGCCCAGAAGTACTGAATACTAGGGCTGGAATAGATCTTTTACGTGTTACCTGCTGTTAAGTCAGCTCCAGGGAAAGCTGGGATGGCTCAGCGGGTTAAGCGCTCGCTTTGAAGCCCTGAGGACCGGGGATCGAATCCCGGCCCAGGCGGACCCACATGCTGAACTGGGGACTGCTTCCTGACCCCAGTTCAGTTCAAAAAAAAAAATAGAAAAAAATTTTGGGGAAGCTGGGATGGCTCAGTGGGTTAAGCGCTCACTTTGCAGCGCCTGGGACCAGGGATCAAATCCTGGCCCCAGCCTGTGCGGAACCATGTGCTGAACTGGGATCTCCCCCAGTTCAGTTCTCTCTCTGTCTCTGTATCTCTCTCTCTCTCTCTCTCTCTCTCTCTCTCTCTCTCTCTCTCTCTCTCTCTCTGTCAAAAATAAATAAATAAATAAATAAACAAATAAATGAATAAATATTAAGAAAAAAAAAATTTAAAAAAAAAAAGTCAGCTCCAACTGCTGGTGATCCTATGACTGAATGATGCTCACAGTGTCCTGTTCTCAACAGCCCTGCTCAGCTCCCACAGACTCCTGCCTGTGGCTTCTTCTATGGAGCTAATCTATCTCATATCTGGTCTTCTTCTTGTCTTGCTGCCTTCTATTTTCCCAGCATTATTGTCTTTTCCAAAGAATCCCGTCTTCTCAGGATGTGTCGAAAATAGGACAGCTTCAGTTTTCTCATTTTTGTCTTCAATAATATTGCAGGCTTAACTTGTTCTAAGAGCCACTTGTCTTTCCAGCAGTCTAAGGTATTTATTCATCGAGCTCTCCTCTAACACCGTATTTCAAATGAATTGAATTTTTTTTTCTATCAGCCTTCTTCACTGTCCAACTTCTGCATCTGCATTTGGTAATTGGGAATATGAGGGTGTGGATGATCTTAGCCTTGGTCTCAAATGACACATCTTGCTCTTGGTGATCTTTCCTCATTTTCCCATTGCTGCCCTTTTGAGTCTTAGCCTTCTTTTGATTTCTTGGCTGCTTTCCCCATTTGAACTGATGACTGAACCAGTATAAGAAAAATCTTTAACAATTTTTATGTCTTCAGTCTACTATCATAACAAAGAAACTATTAATCTATAAATGCAACACATACACAAACACACAAACCCACCCACACTTATTACATTTTAAATTATAATATATTGAAATCATTTGTGTTCCCTTCTGTCTAAGATAATAGTCAGGTTCTTTGTACAACAGTGGCTCCGAGGAAGTTTGAATTTCTTCATAGACTTTATTTTCTGAAACCCTAAGCTCCTTGGGGAGAGAAGTGGAAGCTTCAAATCAAAGGGAGAAACATTTTGCAAACTAGGAAAGATATGAAGGTCTTTCTAGATTGTGTAGTAGACTGGAAGAGCAATGAAATCAATGAGGTAGGGAATTTTCCAGATGACAACCAGAGCTTTTAGGTTTGGCAAAGGTTACTATGCCTAGAAAACCAGCAAATGAGACAACTATGAAAGGACCAACCCGTTTTGTACAATGAATGTACCGTAATTAGTGTGGGTTGAAGATTAGAGGGACGCAAGGACTGAAGGGGGGAAAATGACTGAACTTAGATAAATGACTATACTAACAAAGTCATTTTTATGATAACCAGAGCCGTATTTAGGTAGTTTGTTAAAAAGTGACAGTTCATCTATACCAGAATGTATGAAATAATACTGGTATATGCTACAAACCTATATATATACACACACATATATGTACACATACACGCACACAACTACTCTAAAAATGTATATAGATGTTGTGGTAAATAAAATTTAACTAAAAGAAGTTCTAAGTTTGTTGTTCTTTAGGTATCATCAATTTTTCAATCAATTGTCACTAAAATTACAACTGCCATCATGTTGATTTCTTCATGACATTAAAATGATGATGTAGAAAAAAAGATTCTCATGTTGAACTGAAAAATCACTACTCTTTTCCATCCCTCTCATTTTTTCAAGGAAAGGTATTGAGACTGACACTTGGCAAAGTTCTTCTTTAATACTTAGATATATAATTGACATGTAACACTGTATTAGTTTCAGGTATACAACATAATGATAAGCTATTTGTATATATTGTAAAATGACTACCATATTAAGTCTTGCTAACATCTGTCACCTCACAGTTAGAAATTTTTTTGATGAGATTATTTAAGACCTACTCTCTTAGCAACTTTGAAATATACCATACAGTAGTATTAACTATTGTAACATTTTATACATTAAATCTCCATTGACTTTCTTGTAAGATTCCACATCTGAGTGAGATCATGTGATATTTGTCTTTTTCTAACAATAGCCCTCAAGGAAGGTCCATACATGTTATTGCAAATGGCAAGACTTCCTTGTTTTAATAGTGGAATAATATTTCATTGTATTTCATCCATTCATCTATCGATGTGAAATTCTTGAGAAAAGTCTCCCCACTCCTTCCCTAATGGGGAAGACATGGCACTTCACTCATACTGGTAGAGGCAGTATGGTTTCTGAATAATCTGTACTTCAAAAATATACAAACTACTTATTTTAAGCACAGAATTCTGGCCCGAGGCCTAGAGCTTCTGTTCCAACACCTTTTACCTGCACCATCACTCCCCATGTGATTCTGGTACAGACACAGGTTTGGGAACGGCTACTGTAAGACACACGGGCATGAATAATTCTACAAAGTGGTTTTAATTACAGCTAAAGATGATCATTATTGATGACAGAGCTTCTATCCTAGTAAATGCTTTCTTTAATTGAGCATTTGATTTCTATTCATTTCTATCTCTGGTCTCCAATTTAGTCCTGTCCTTTTTTTCCTCTAAAAAATAAAGTGAACTTAAATTTATTAAAAATTCAGCCATTGTCTATATAACAAGAATGGTTGCATACCTGGATACTTTCCAGATGGTCCTCTTTTGTTCACTAGAGATGACGGAGAAAACTCTAGTAGCCGAAAGAATAAAATTTACTGACCCCTGAAGTCCATCAGAAAGTAATAAATTATTAGGGCTTTCTCCTTGTGGGATCATAATTTATTAATTGAAAGCATTGAAAAATCTTACATGAATTTCATTCAACAAACATTGTTTAAAAAGCTACTACTACATTTGATGTGCTCTACCAGGTACAGGGCTTATAAAGATATCTTAATCTTGATTCTTCCCTTCATGAAGATCACTGTTTAATAGCAAAGAGAAAAATCAGCTTATCTTTATTTACACATCTACATCTGTATTTTCCCCTACAGTGGTATTGTCAGCAGGTATTCTTTGAAATTCATATTAAAATGGCGTTGAGAGGAAATAAAAGAATTGAGGCCATGATCACTCTTTTCTTTGCCATTCTGTGGAACTTAATGAAATGCAAGTGGTAGCACTTCAAACAAAATTACCTTAGCCTCTAATAGCTAGAGCAGCTCTTTGCTAGGGTTAATTTTGTCTTGAGGACATTTACCATGGAGCAAACTCTTCTATTTCCTCCAAACTGCTGAATGATCCTGTATACTAAAATAATGAGGCACCTGGGGGGTTGTTCTTTTTAATTAAAAATTCTTTAATGGGATGGACTTTCAGGCACTTACCTGTGGTAAATGCTAGAATTTGGTCCACCTCATTTTCCAAAGTCCAGTTTGTAAATTGTGTTTAAAAATATCCTCCTGGTTTGAGCACACAAAAAATTCACATCAGTATCTGAAGGACGGATTTGTAGGCTGTTCAGATTAGAAAACAAGCTAGATTATAATGTGTCTGTTGTAAGTATAAATTCTTATAAGCTCTTGGAAATTGACAAGAGGACTCCTGAGAAAACAAAGGTCAAGCAAGAGGCTCTCACACTGAAAGATCTTAGGCCAACACAGCTCAGAGTGGGATTGAACAGAAAGTATTCTGATCAATATAGGGAATGAGAGAGGAATTAGCTAGAGAGCTAGAAAGATAAGAAAATCCAATGAGAACAACTGTTAGTGAGGTGTGGAGCTCAGCTGTATTTAGAATGCTATCTTGATACAAATTTTCAAAAGGAGGGATTAGTAGAGCAACACTCTATTCACCAAGTGCTACTCTAGGTGATTTTAGAGCAACTGCCTCACTTCCCCTAATTTTAACACATGTCTAGGATGCTTGCTTTCAGGGAAGGGTAAACAAAAAACTTTCCACAGGCACTAGCTACTATTAAAGCTCCCTATACATCAGAATTTGAATGGATGGTGATCACATTTGTAAATGAGAACTGGTTACCAGAAAATACAATATTCAATGTCAGATTCTAGCTCACTTTCAACATTAGTTCTTATTTCTCAACTGAAAATTGAAGTATTTTAAGGCTTACATTGGTAAAATGCCATAAATTATAGCAAAAAAATTAACTCTTTTATTCATTTGCTCAACCAACACTTTATGACAAGTTATTTGAGGAACTGTATCAACAATACATTAAGCTTTGTGTTGTTTTTTCATTCATTCACTCACTCATTCATTCATTCAGTACCTTCTATGTACTAGAATTACATTGGGTTCTGGGATTACAACAACAACAACAAAAAAATAGAGACAATCTCTTTACTTTTCAAGCTATCAATTTAAAGGGAGAAAGATATTAAGTTAGTAACTAAAAAGATAAGCTAAATTATTCTGTGGCCACACACAATTCCAACATCTCATTACTTGCAACAATAAAAGTGTATTTCTTATTCACAAAAAAGTTTACTATGGAACTATGCAATTCTCTAGTGCAGACAATAATTCTCTTGCAAGTGGGAACTCTCTCTCTCTCTCTCTCTCTCTCTCTCTATATATATATATATATATATATATATATTTATATATGGTTAAAAAAACGAAAATGAAGATGTATTAGATGAAGAGCAGGGTGTCATCAAGGATGTCCACTTGACTTGTCAAGCTGCAAGAATAATGGTGTCATCTACTGAAATACGAAATTCTAGAAAAGACCTATGATTTGGGATCAGATTATACGTGTGCTTTTGTGTTTGCAAAAATTCCTGAGCTTAGTTTGTACATATTGATTTTGAGGTTCCTTTGAGACCTTCAAATAGAGATGCTGGATGGGTATTTGGGATTCAGAGGTGATATCTAGCTAGAGATATAAATTTGGAAATTATGCAGAAATGGAAAGAAACTGAATACAAAAGCAGGGATAAGGATGTCAATGGAGGAGGTATACAGTAAGATAGAAAAGTAGCCTAGAACAGAGACTTCAAGGACTCCAACACTTAGTAGCTTACATTGCAGAAGATATTGATAAGGAAGGGACCAAAGTGATACATAAAACCAGGAGATGCTATCTTGGACTTCAGAAGAGAGTCTTTAAAAAAGTAGGCAACATTATAAAATGTTGCTAAAATATCAAGTAAAATGTGAATGAAGCCTGTATTTTGGACATAACAGCATAACTTATTAGAAACCTAGTAAGGGGTATCCTCTGGAACAACATCAAGCATAACATCATTCCTATCATAGAGGTACCAGAAAGAGAGAAGAAAGGGAGAAGGCAATTGAGAAGCTATTTGAAAAATTAATGACTGAAATTTTTTTTAACATGGGACAGGAAACAGACACCCAAGTCCAGAGAGCACAGAGAGTCCTACATCAAGAGACATTATAATTAAAATAGCAAAGGTTAAAAACAAAGAAGAATTCTAAAAGCAGCAAAAGAAAGGCAACTAGTAACTTATAGGGAGTTCCCATAAGATTGTCAGCTGATTTCTCAACAGGAATTTTGCAGGCAGGAAAAAATTGGCATAAAATATTCAACATGATGAAAAGCAAGGACCTACACCCAGGACTACTCAAAGGAGAGATAAAGAGCTTCCCAGACAAGTAAAAGCTAAAGAAGCTCATCACCATCAAACCAGTATTACAAGAAATGTTAGGGGGACTTTTTTAAGGTGAAAAAAAAGATAAAAATTATGAGTAATAAAATGGCAATGACTACATATCTATCAACAATTACTTTCAATGTACATGTATTAAATACTCAAATCAAAATACGTAGAAGGGTTGAATGGATAAGAAAACAAAACCCTTATATATGCTGCCTTCAAGAGATTCAGTTCAGATTGAAAATACACACAGAGACTGAAAGTAGAAAGATGGAAGAATATATTTCATGAAAATAAAAACAAAAAAAGTTGAGGTAAAAATACTTATATCAGACAAAATAGACTTTAAAACAAAGGTTATTAATGAGAAAAAGAGCTCAGTAATTCCACTGCTGGGTACTTATCTAAAGAAACTTAAAATTGTACTTTGAGGGAACGTGTGCATCCATATGTTCATTGCAGCATTGTTTACAATGCCCAGGATGTGGAGGCAGCCTGGTGTCCATCAGTGAAAGAATGGATAAAGAGAAGGTGAAAGATATATAGATAGATAGATAGATAGATAGATAGATAGATAGATAGATAGATAGATAGATAGATAGATAGATAGCTTGGCTATATAAAAGGGGATGAGTTCCTGCTACCTGTAGCAACATGGATAGACTTGGAGGGTGTTGTGCTGAGTGGAGTGTAAGACGGATGCAATGTAATTTCACTTACATGTGGAATCTAAAGAACAAAATTAACAAACGAAATGAAAACAAACTCATAGAAACAGAAAACATTTTGATGGTTGCCAGATGGAAAAGGGGTTAGAGGTGATGGTGACAAAAAGGAAAGGGATTAAGAAGTACAAATTGGTTCTTACAAAGTAGTTATGGGGATGCAAGAGATTGCATAAAGCATATGGGAATAATATTGTAATACCTAGGTATGGTGTCAGATGGGTACTAGATTTGTTGGGGGTGAAAGAAGGAAAGGGTTGAGAGTCGGGGTGAAAAAGATGACAGAATTAAGAAGTACAAGTTAAAGCATAAGGAATATAGTCAAGGATATGGTAATAACTATGTATAGTGCCAAGTAGGTACTAGATTTATCAGGGGGATCATTTCTTAAACTATATAAATGTCTAACCACTATGCTGTACACCTGAAATTGATATGAAAATACAGAATGTCAACTGTAGATAAAAATTTAAAAATGGGCGGTGAAGGTGAGGAATAAGAGGTCCAAATTTGCAGGCATAAAGCAAATTAGTCATAGAGGTAGAATGTACAGCGTAGGGAATATAGTCAATAATATTATGATGGTGTGGTACAGTGTCAGATGGCTGCTGCACTTAACATGGCCATCACTTCTTTAGGTATAGAAATGATGTACAACTATGGTGTACCTCTGAAACTAATATAATATTGTATGGTACCTTTATTTTTAATAAAAATTAAAAAAAAATAAAATTTAAAAAGGTATCACTGTTTTGCTTAAGGCATCTTAACTTAAAGAGGTAAAGAGTATCTAGATGCTTATAGAATATTTCTATCGCATGTGATGGAATATATACATAGTAAGAAGAACAGAAATCAAAATTATCCAAATCTCAGACTATGTCTCTTTCACCAGTAACTCTGACACATTTGCATAGATAACACTTGACAGCTTATTCTATTTCATATAAAGCTGTAAGTGGTTTCATGGAAATGACCCTCAACCCTATTTATTCTCTTCTCTGATTACATTCTCTCCCTCCATGACTCCATCATCTCATGGCCTAACTACCACATGTTCAAACTCCCAGACCAGATGTCCATCCCAAACTCCAGAGCATGATCCAACTTCCCACTTCCCATCTCCACTTGGATCTCTTACAGGCATTCTACATGAATATTTCCAAAAGTAAACTTCCTGCTCCTTCCTGCCACACCTCCCCCTACCCAAATCTGCTCTTCCTATTGTCTTTGCCATGTTAGTAAACAACAATGCAATCTTTCCAATTGCTTAGAACACAATTATTGGAGTTGTCCTCAATTCCTCTCTTTGTTTCTTATTCCATGTTGAATCCATCTAGTTTTATCTTCAAAATACTTCTCATTACCTCCAATGCTTTCACCTTATTGCTCACGCTACTTGGGACCCCATGAAGTGTCCCAAGTGGACAAAGGTACTCCTGCCTCAGAGCCTTTTTACTGGTTGCCTCTGCCTAGAACTCTCTTCCTGCCTCAGTTCTTTGCTCAAATATCGATCTTCCCATGAGGACTTCCGTGATTATTTTATATAGAAAAAGCAGAACGATGACTATGCAGCAGACCTAGAAAGCAATCAGTCCAAATTAGAATGGGAAAGCAAAGGGCTCAAAGAGAATGTCTTCAATTGTAACAAACTGGGCTATTCATGAGCTGGAGAACTTTATTAATCAGGTGAAGGCAGGTGGCTGTGTTCATGTCAACAAGATCTTCAGTTGAGAATGTAAGTGACATCCACATTGATAATCCACACTGTAGCTGACTGAGGCAGATGTTTAGGGAGGGTAGTGAGGAGCTAAAGGCTGGAGACTGCCTCATGGAATACTGGCCAAATTTATGTATAATTTACTTAGTACCACTTTAAATGGATTCTCTCATTTAATCCTCCTAACAGCCTTATAAAGGGTGTCCCAAAATTCACGCAAGATTTGAATTTTGTGTCATTTGTGCGGTAAAGTGTTGCCAATGAAAAAAAAAGACAGTGTGAGAGCTGACAGTTCAAGGTTATTAAAAATGGAGAGCTACATGAAAGAACAATGTGTTTTCATTGTTGCGCAATGAAAATTTACAATTTTTAACTATAAACCTGTGTTTTCTATCAAAATTACTTCTTGCATGAATTTTGGGACACCCTTTAAAATAGGTGTTATAATTATCCTAATCCTAAAGATATATTGAGGAGTCTAAATATAGTGAGTGCCTAAGGTTGATGTATTAAGAAAAAGAGACTGAAGTATGTTATTTAGAGTTATAAAATCAATTAGTAAATGAATCATTAAAAATATAACCTCTTTAGGGATGCCAAAGTAGCTCAGCAGTTAAGTGCTTGCCTCCCAATCATGAATTCTGGGGTTCGATTGCCAGCCCCAGCCCATGAAACCCTATATGCTGAACTGTGGCACAACTGGCAACCACTGAGATGGCATAGAGGTGAAGGTGCTCACCTCCCCATGTGGCCCCACATCCACCTGTGAGGAATGAAACTATGTCACAACTAATGATGTACAACTATGGAGACTGCTCTGGGTCCTCCCGCCTTCTCTCTCTCTCTTCCCTTCTCTCAAACAATAAAGTAAATCTTAAAAAAAAAAGAAAAAAGAATAGAATCTTTTTAGAAGTGAAAGAAATAGAAAAAGTATGCTCAATTCTTCATCTTTCATAACAGAAAATCAATATGTATTGTTTAAAGTTGATGAATCAAGAGGTGGAAGTATCAGAACATTAGCTGGGATGATGATGGTGGTAACCATAGAAGAACCAAGAACAGAAATGAAAAGAGATCAAGGATGCAGTTGAGAGAGGAGGTATTTATTTTCTATATTATAATTTCTGTACTATTCAAATTATATTACCAATACATACGTTTCACTTACAATAGAACTTTCTCAAGTATATATGCAGGAATATAAATGAGTGGCTGTGGAGTGGGGAGCAAGTGGAGGCATGCAAAAATGGAGAAGCGCGCTGGCTATTCGGAGGGAAGCTGCCAATTATCCACAAATCAGTAGAGAAGACGAGTTCTAGAAGTGGGGGGTCTACTCAGCCCTGGCCCTACAGAGTGGTGTCTCCCACCCACCCCATCCCTCTCCCTCACGACAAGTCCTGGGACACACTTAATACCTGTGGCCACTGGAGGAAACTTCTAGCCTTGGGATGAAAGCCGCAGTTTTCACGTCTATGTGGTACTTTCTCTGGTCACTACGCATATATACATGTACCGTACATGTAATTATATACACATAGGTGTACATGAGGGTATATATACCTCATATTACACATGGTTGGGAGGAGAGAACTTCATGTTGTGCATTAGAAGACTGGCACTTGGGGCCTAACAGCGCAGTTCAGGCAAAGTGAAGGTTCCTAAAACCAAAACCGTGGACCCTAGTGGCAGGCAAGCACACAGACTTCTACAGTGGAATTCTTCTCAGACAGCCCTAGACAAGGTCATCTTCTATCAAGGTTGCACCATTTTGATTACATGCTATCTTAAATTGCCATACAAACACCCTCCAGGGCTACCATCTTAGACTAGGTTGTCAATGAAGTGTTGATAGCCCAGCACAAGGTTGCATAGGTAGAACATTTTACCCCAAACCAAATGTAAGTTCAGAAAACTCTTCTTTTTAAGGAGCAAAGAGAAATGCTTTACTGCAAAGACCCATGAAGTGATAATTTATACTTTAAAACTAAAGAATGGAGGTTTTACAGAAGATTGCAATGCGTGAATCATTTGTCATTAAATCAATTACCGCCTCTGATTAGTTTTCTAGTAACATTTGGAGTAGAGAAAATGTTGGCAAAATAGTACAAATCTGAGAGCTCAGAGATTTAAACATTAGCAGCCATTCAGAAATAAATAGCAGCAACTTAGTACAATGAAGAATCCTTTGATCTAATTACTTCTGCTAATAAACCTACTATTTTTCTTCCCATGGATTTATTTAGTTTCACAGCATGAGCTCAATTCATTTCTTTTTACTAAGAGGTCATGTAGGAATGCTGGGAAAGCTCACTGGTTGAGCACTTGCCTCAAAATCATGAGGTCCAAGGTTCAATTCCTGGCCTCAACCTGTGCAAAGCTATATGCTGAACTGCAGGGCAACTGGTAGTCACTGGGATGGCTTGGTGGCAAATGTACTCACCTCCCAAGCGGGAGGTCCCTGGTTCAGTTCCTGCCCCATACAGCTCCACATCCATCTGTGTAGAATGACACATCTGTGTTACAACTAATGATGTACAACTATGGAGACTGCTCTGGGCCCTCTCCCTTTCTCTTTCTCTCTCTCTCTCTCTCTCTCTCTCTCTCTCTCTCTCTCTCTCTCTCTCACCTTTTCTCAAACAATAAAATTAATCTTTTTTTTAAAAAAGAGGTCATATAAATTCACATATTCACTATAAATATTTTTAAAGGCCTAACAACTATACAATGTTTTAAGTCTTTGGTTGAAATTACCACATATGCAGCAGGATCACAAATACAATAGTTGGTGCATAGAAGGCACTCAGAATATTATTTAAGTAGTATGATATAATTAAGTAATATAAAATGATTATAAAGATCAGCAATAGTTTAGAAAGGGAGAACATGTTTAGACTATCCAATGAATAAAAATAAACCAGTTGGATTAAATGTCAAGCCATGCAAAAAATTGTAAGGGTATGCATAAACTTTTGAATAAAAGAAGCACATATATAATAATTGAATATTACTGAAATTCTAGATCACTGTGAAGGAATTTCGCTTATGCAGTTTTCTACTTTGTATATGTCAACCACAAGTTCTCAACAGAACTTCCTCTATATTTCTCCTGTGGACATGATGCCCACAAACAGAACCAAGAGAGCTGATATCTTATCCTCCCCTTCATTCATTTAAGATAATCAAATGGTGAGGCACAGGCTATGATTCAAGCCCCAAGTGATTATCTAGGTACCAGGGGTAAAATAGATGATCAAGGAAAATACTTACCATATTTTTCCATCTATAAGATACCCCCATGCATAAGACAACCCCTACTTTTCTAATACAACATTAAGAAATCAATACATGGGTCACAACCCCCACTTTTTGGTCTTATAAATGAAAAAAATATGGTAGTTAATGATAGCACTTGTTTTTATAACTCAATTGAATTCATATTAATCTTCTAAATTTGTTTTACAGAACTAGGCTTGTCTTTTAGCCACTGTATCAAACAACATTGAATAGCTTTGTATTTTCTTACCTCTTCATCTGGCATTCTTAGGCAAAAGTACTTGGGATAAAAGATTTTGTGTATAGCAATGAGCATTAGTTATAGAAGGATAAAAGAAAGCAAGAAGCATTTTTCTTCTTATTTATTCTGGGGCATTTTCTTTATTTTCTATCTGTTTTACCTGAACTACTCATTAAAGCCTCTATGGACACTGTGAGATCTGTATGTGAAATAAAAAGGCAGAGGAAACCAGCAACTTAATAAAAGGTCACATTTCAAAAGGAGCTTGGCATAGTTGTTACACACTTGGTTTCCAATAGCTACATGCACCCGGGTTCAAATCCCGACATTATCACAAGCCACACCCTCTGTAAAACACAAAGAATAATACTGAACATCTCAGAGAGTTGATGGGAGAAGTAGCTGAGAAGTAATGATTCAAAGTAAACGACAGCCTCAGAGCATTTGAGGTCTGGTGCCTGACAAGTAACCAATCAATAGCTATTACTCAAAAAAATTATAGTTTTTGGAACATGGTTTACTCTCTCCCCTAGACAAAATGTTATAAATCATAGATTTCCAGGTTAGGCTACCATAACCTATTTTAGTCATATAGTAAAATGTTTATAGCCTGGCATTAATAGTGTAATAAGACTAAACCACCAATTTCGCAGGATCACCAGCCATGACTTTTGGGAGCATCTTACCAGTCAACCCCCATGCCCACCCCCACCCCACTCCAGACCAGACCCTGCCTCCTTCTGGAGCCTTCAGAAGTTTGGAGAAGGGGTATCCCTACCCAACTGACAGGACTGCATCAGACAGAGGTGATCATTCATGACGACATAAGCCAGAACTCTGTACCTTCCTGCAGAGACACTGGGTGTGGCTTTATGACACTGTAAAACAAAAGGCCTCAGGGTGCTTGGGAGACTTCAGAGCTTGGTACAAAAGCATCACTCTGGGGAACCAAACAAGAGCTGGAAGCCAAACCCAACCCAGAAACACCCTGTTCTTTGAGCAGTTTACCACCCTCTTTGTGCACAGGGCTTATAACACTTACAGAATCAATACAGGTTAACTTACATTTAAAAAGGCCTCTCACAGTTGGCCTCCAATCTCCTCAGCTTGCCCTATTCATTTCTGTCTTTGTGACTTGACTCAGAGTCTTCTTTTTGCCTGAAGTGCTCTCCCTTCCATCCTTCCCTGTGAGCAAATAGTTATCCTTGAAGACCAGCTCATGGCCACCTTGACCTCGCTCCACCCAGAGGTCAGCCTCTCTGGGGTGGCGCCTACAGTCCTCCTTGTCCAATTCCCTTTCTGTCACTGTGGCTTTGTAAGTGCCATTAGTCAGTGCTTCCAGGCATTCACATGAACAGGAATCATCTAGGCAGCTTGGGAACTGAGAAGACCCTTGGATCTCACCCCAGGGACTCAGTAATAGGCTAGGAGGGACCCAGGAACCTGCTCTGTGCACAAGCTTCCCCATGGCTCTGATGGGAGGGAAAGCACTGTGGAAAACAAAGCATCCAGGTAGAGATACAATTCAACTTACTGCTCTATTCCCACTACTTCATACCGTGACCCAAACACAGTAGGTACACAAAAGGGAGCATTTAAGAAGTGGGTATTTGGGGAAGCCAGGATGACTCAGTGGGTTGATCATTCATCTTGCAGCCCCGGGACCTAAGGAATGTATTCCCGCCCTTGCTGGCATGGACCCATATGCTAAACTGGGGCATATTTCCCTTGTAGGAGGCTCAGAGCAGTTTCCATAGTTGTACGTCATCAGTTTTCAACATGGTTTTACTCCACACAGGTGGGCAGGGGCTGCGCAGGGTGGGAACCAGGCTGGGGGCCTCCCACATGGGAAGCACAACCCCTAGAGCCAGGGGCTGAAACCAGGGGTGAGAACCAAACTGCGAGCCTCCTACATGGGAGGCTCACCCCAGTTCAGCATATGGGTCCACATGAGCCATGGTCAGAATTCGATCCTTGGTCCCAGGGGCTGCAAAGCAAATGCTAACTTGCTGAGCCATCTTGGCTTCCCCACACCAAGATTTCTAAAGCCTCGCAGATGATTCTTCTGTGTAGCCAGGGCTGAGCATCATCACTGCTGTAGGCTCAGAGAGCATACTACTTGTACCTTTCCCAAAATACTTATGAGTTTATTCTGTCTCACTTTCCCAATCTGTTTACTCATCTCCTCCTCTCTCACCTAACCAAATTCCTAAGCTTCTTAAAGTCAGGTACCACATCATATTCACTGTTTATTTCCCTACAGTGCCCATAATAGGATCTATATTTAGGAATTGTGATATTATGATTTATAATAAAATAAATATTTGGTCTTTGTCCATTCCTGGCACAGAGCTTCTAAAACCTTTGGAATTGCCTAAGTGATGACAGTGATAGAGATGTCTGTTGCTACTGTAATGTTATATTAGTGACTTTTGGAAAGACCCCAGGTAACCAAAGGTTGGGGACTGATTTTCAGGGGGTCTAACCATGTGATTAGAGGATTGGAACTTTAAGTCCTTTCTCCCTGGGGTAGGGGAAAGTGGCTGAAGGCTGAATCAGTTGCCAATGGCAAATGATTTAATCAATCATGACTATGTCATGAAGTTTCCATAAAACCTCATAATAACAGGGTCAGGAGACCTTCTGGGTTGGTGAACATGTGGACATGCTAAGAGAATAACTCACCAGGAGATGACATAGAAGGTCCCACTCTTTCTTCATACTTTGCCCTATGGGTCTCTCCCATCTGGCTGTTTCTGAATGATATCCCTTTATAGTAAACCAGAAACCTAGTAAGTAATATGTTTCTCAGAGTTCTGTGAACCATTCTAGAAAAGTAATGGAACCCAAGAAGGAGCATTGGAAACATGGATCTACACCCAGTTGTTCAAAAGCATAGGTGACAACCTGGACCTGTGCCTGGCATCTGAAGTATTGCGAGCATGGGAGTAGTGTGAGAGTGAAGAAGAAACACAGGAGAAAGGCTGAGTTTTTTCTAAACAGGAGGGAAGCAGTAAAAGTTTGTGGAATGAATGAATGGCATACCATGAAGCGGGCTTTAAGCTCATCAACCATAAGTGAGTTGAGCCAAGAAATGTTTCAAGAGCTTCAACCACAGCATGAAACAAGACACTGGATAGGAGTGTTAAAAAAAAAAAACCAGAAACCAAGAGCAAGTTAGTTCTTTGAGCATTTGAGGAGTTTAAGGAGAACTTTAGAATGACCATAGGCCCAACACAAAATAACAGCAGCTGCAAACCAAAAGGAGCTCTTTGTGTGCCTGGCATGGAAGAATTGCCTGGGCCATCAAATGGTTACGCTGGAGCATGTCTTGCCCGGTGGTCAGCACCACGGACAAGGACATTCTGAAGGAGTTACAAGCTAGGCACCAAAGGAACCACAGCAGGGCTGTAAGCCCTCATCATTCTGAGCTATTTCCCTTTTTATTTTAATTGCAATATAATTGACACACAATATTATATTTGTTTCATGTGTACAACATAGTGATTCAACATCTGTACACACTGCAAAATCTGTCATTACACAATATGAATACAATATCACTGACGGTACTCCCTATGTCATACATGGCACCTCCATGACTTATTTACTTTATAAATGGAAGTTTGTACCTCCTGATCTTCTTCACCCAAATTGCCCTCCGCCCCAGACCCCTTGCCCCTGGGAACCAGCAATCTATTCTCTGTATCTAAAAATCTGGGTTGGTTTTCTTTTCTCTCTTTCTTTCTTTCTTTCTTTTCCATATATAAGTGAAATTGTGTAGTATGTATCCTTCCCTATTATCACAATGCCTTCAAGGGTCATCCGTGTTGTCCCAAATGGGAAGATGTTATTCTTACTTATGACTGAGTAATATTCCATTGTGTGTGGGGGAGGGGGGTATGGGGGGTATAGGGGGAACTGGTTTCTATCTTTATTCATCTATTAATGAACAACTAGGTTTCTTCCATATCTTGGTTATTGTAAATAATGCTGCTTTGAACATAATGGTGTATATTTTTTTGAATTAATGTTTTGTCTTCTTTGGATAGAAACATAGAAACGAAATTGCTAGATTATATGGTAGTTCTATTTTTAATTTATTGATGATTCCCCATACTGTTTTCTATAGTGATTGTACCCATTTACATTCTCACCAACAGTGCATTAGTGTTTCCTTTTTCCTACAGTCTTGCCAACACCTGTTCTTCCTTGTTTATTATTATTTTTTTAGTAACATCCATTTTGACAGGTGTGAGTTAATATCTCCTTGTGGTTTTAACTTGCATTTCCCTGATAACTAATGATGATGAGCGTCTTTACTGTGCCTGTTGGCTATCTGTATGTCTTTGGAAAAATGTCTATTCAGAGTTTTTGTCTATTTTTTAATCTGATTGATTTTTGTTATTGAGTTGTATGAGTTTTTTATATAACTCATGTTTATATAACATCATGAAGGATGTATAGAAAGTATCCAGCCATGTAATATAAAAAACACAGGCACTTATGGCTGGATTTTTTTTCAAACTTAACCCCTTATTGAATATATATTTGGAAATATCTTCTGCCACTCCACTTAGCAGGTTGCCTTTTCATTTTGGTAATGGTTACTTTTGCTGTGTAGAAACTTTTCAGTTTTATGTAACCTTTGGAGTCACATCTAAAAAAAATGTCGCTAACATTGATGTCAAGGAGCTATTTTCTATTATTTCAAAAAACATACAAGATGAAAGAGATTCTTGCTAGTCTTGAGAAGAATGATTAACATAAAGCTCTTTGTGGTAAAAGCTTTCAACTAGGAGCATTTGTTATTGAAAAGACAGATTGAATGTATGAGGCTGAGAACACCTTATTAAGCAAAATAAGTCAGACTGAAAGAATCAAGAAACATATGACCTCACTTATAGGTGGAATATAAAACTGAAAGTAACAAATAAACAAAAACCCATGGGCACAGTCAATAGCTTAATGGTTACCTGAGAATAAGGAGGTGGGGTGGGAGAGCTGAGGGAGGAGTAGGGAGGGGGAATCAAATATATGGTGATGGAAAGAGAGCTGATTCTGGGTGGTGAGCACATAATGTGATGTATAGACAATGTAATGTAAAATTGTACACCTTGAAGCAATGTAATTGTTATCAATCAATGTCACCCCAATAAATTTAACAATTTTAAAAAATGTATGAGGTCTGACAATTAAGTGCATGAACTTCGCTTACGTTGGCAGAACTGTACAAACAACTTAGTAAGGTTTTACAACCTTGGTATATCAGTTTCTCACAGCTACGTTCATGTGAACATGTGGAGGTGTCTGGCTGAGTGGATTTCATTATTGTTGTTGAATGTTTTTGTGTGTCATCACAAGAATGTTGGAGCTTGAAAGAGAGCAATGAACAAACATTAAATTTCTTGTTAAACTTGGCAAGAATGGAAGTGAAATCAGGGATACGTTATTCCAAGTTTATAGGGATAATGCCCTGAAGAAAATGGCAATGTACAAATAGATTAAACATTTTTCTGAGGGGAGAGAAAGTGTCACTGATGAAGAGAGGCCAGGGTGGCCAGTAACAATCAGAACTGATGAAAGCATAGTAAAATGTGTGGAATTGTGTATCCAAAATGTCAGCTTGACCGTGAGAAGCATAGCATACCAAGGAAACATTGGATAGAAAGACAGTTAGGAAAACGTTAACTGAAAGTCTTGGCATGAGGAAGGCATATCCAAAAATGGTACCAAAGGAGCTCACCCATAAATCAAAGCAAAGGAGAGTCGAAGTTTGCCAAGACACTTTGAAGAGGCAAGATGATGTTTTGGGCCATGTTATCACTGTTGATGAAACGTGGGTGTACCAATATGACTTTGAAACAAAGCGTCCAAGTACACAGTGGAAGTCAGCCAATTCTCCATGACCAAGAACATTCTGTCAGTCTAAATCAAGAGTCAAAATGATGTTACTAACCTTTTTTGAGATCAGAGGGATTGTTCATTATGAGTTTGTACCAGCTGGACAGTCAACCAAGTTGACTATTTGGAAGTGTTAAATAGGTTGCATGAAAAAGTTAGACAAAAACAACCTGAACTTTTCACCAACAACTCATGGCTCTTGCATCACAACAATGCACCAGCTCACATGGCACTGACTGTGAGGAAATTTTCAGCCAGTAAACAAATCACTGTATTGAAACACCCTTGCTACTCACCTGATCAGACCCCAACGACTTTTTTCTTTACCCAAAGATAAAGAAAATATTGAAATAAAGGCATTTTGATGACATTTGGGACATCAAGGGTAATACAACAATGGCTCTGATGGCCATTCCAGAAAAAGAGTTCCAAAATTGCTTTGAAGGGTGAACTAGGTGCTGGCATCAGTACATAGCTTGCCAAGGGGGTACTTTAAAGATAACTGTAGTGATATTCTGCAATGAGGTAGGTAGCACTTTTTCTAGAATGATTTCATTAACTTAGTTGTCAGGCCTCATAAATAACAAAATTCTACTGTTTCTGGCCCTGTTATGAAATTTCAAATGTCTAATCTTTTTATAAAAGCATTTTCTTGTTTTTCCTTTAGCAAATGATCATATGAAAATACACTTCTTTTAGTAGATGTGAAGGGTATAACTGAAAAAATAAATAAATATAATAAGGCAGTATAAAAGATTTATTACCTTTAAATCAACCAAGCTTTTTATCTTAAAATTAGAGTTTGGGTTTAGGTTGAATGATGAGGATGATGTTAACATATTAACACCCTAAGAGCTTAAAGGGATGGTAACTAATAATTTTTGAACTCTGCTTACATACCAAAAACTAAGGTAGGTATTTCTCATTAATCTCATTTTAATTTCTACCAATACTCCAAATTGATACTGAGGTCCCCAATAAGCACATGAAGATTCAGAATGTATAAGTTGTCTGAGATCACACAGCTGCTAAGACACAAAACCAGTGTTTCTGAAGTTTGCATGTTTTTGTTTGTTTTGTGTTTTTTGTTTTTTTGTTTGTTTGTTTGTTTTTGCCACCCTGCCATGTTATCAAATGTGGGCAATGCATACCATTTTAATCTATTTCAAATTGGATATTTCCTTTATCCTGTATTTCCTCATAATGTTAAAATCCAGAACAATACACAAATTACTCAGAACTAAACTATAGTTCATGAAAATCAACGTTATTTAAACCAATATTGAAGCTATCTCCTACTGAAATAACTAGTCCTGCTGAATGTAGTGAGAGAGAGAGTGCGCGCTCTCAGAGTGGTCTCCATAGCTGTGCATCATCAGTCGTGACATGATTTCATTCCACACAAGTGGATGTGGGGCTGTGCAAGGCAGAAACCAAACTGGGGATCTCCCCCCACCCATGGGAGGTGAGAACCTTTGCCACCAGCTCAGTGGTTACAATTGCACCACAGTTCAGCATACGGGTTTGCACAGGCGAGGGCCGGGATTCGATTCCTAAACCTCAAGGTTGCAAGGCAAGTGCTTAACTTGCTGAGTTATCCCAGCATCCCTATTCTTTTATTTATCACCATTATTTATACATGGGTTCACCAATACAGATTAATTAGCATGCAGATGTAATACCACTTCTGAGAAGGCAAAACCATTTAAAGTGGACCCAAATGATAAGAAAAAGCTAAAATTTTAATGTGGAAAAACTAAAATACTAGAAAGCATATTTTAATATATAAAAGATAATAAGCTTTCATTTTTCTTCCTCCAAAAAGTATAAAATTATATTTTAAAATATTTATGATACAATGATATATTGATAGGAGAAAGGAAATAAAAAGAAATAAACACAGCACTTTTTTCTAATACCACTAAAGACCACTAAAAGAATTTACAGACTTTGAACATCATAGATAAATAAAAATAAGAGATGTATTCAGGAATTAGAAACTTGATTTAGAGACTTGAGTGAATCATTGATGAATTTCATGAATTTTGTAGAATTCTGAGACCAATACATGTATAGCAGATGTTCTGATAACATGTAAAAATCTGCAAAAAAAAACAAAACAAAAAAATGGGAAACGGTTAATGTGCCTTCCAGATGGAACCCATTAAGGAAGGATTACTATATAATATGTTGTCCAAATCAGGACACTTATGAGAATGAAAGGGATGCTGCAACAAATATTCCAAGACAATTAGTGTAATCTAAAACTGTCTTAGAAAAACTCATGAGTATGTTCACCCTAATAGACTAAATGCTCCACTCCAAAGACCTTCAAATGAACTTCACTTTGAAGTCTACTGAACTTTATTTACATGTCTTCATACATTTGTTTTCTCCTTACATGTCTTTATATATATTTATTTTTTCAGTTTTATTGAGGTATAATTAACAAATAAACATTATAGCCTTTTTAAGGAATACAACATGGTGGTTTGCTATATGTATATTAATACATTGTAAAATTATTACCACACTTAAGTTAATTAACACAGCCATTACGTCGCATAGTTACTTTCTTTTTGGTGGTGTGGGGAAAACAATTAAGATCACTCTCTTAGCAACTTCAATGACACCTTGGGACATTATAATACAGAATTATTAATGATAGTTACCATGCTCTAAATTAAATCCCAGAACTTACTCATCACCAATTTTTCCCCATTTCCCCTACTCCCCGGCGCATGGTAGCACCATTCTAGCCTCTATTTTTGTACGTTTAACTTTCTTAGATTCCACATGTAGGTGAGATCATACAGTATTTGTCTCTCTCTGTCTGGCTTATTTCACTTAGCATAATGCCCTCAAGTTCCATTCATGTTGTCATAGTGGCAACATTTCTTTCTTTTGCATGGCTGAATAATATTCCCTGTGCGTGTATGTGTGCATATGCATGTGCATGCACATGTGTGTGTGCACGCAGCACATTTTCTTTATCCGTTCATCTGTCAACAGATATTTCAGTTGGTTCCATGTGCTGGCTGTTGAGAATAATGCTGTGATGGAGATGGGAGTACAGAAAGCCCATTGAGATCCTTATTTGGATATTTATATATCTTTCTTAACCATTATATATTGTCCTTCCTCTGTCACCACCTCTCTATCTTTTTTTCTAGTTCTATCTCTTCCTTCCCTCTTTTTCTCCCTTTTTTCCATGACTCTACCTTCCTCCATTGGTGATGCTCTCTCCTACTCTCCCTTCCCCTACTTACAATAAACTCCCTCTTCTAGGTTGTGTTGACTCTATCCTGCCAAGCCCATTCCAACTAGCCATCACCTGGGACTGCAAGTGGGACGTTGCAGGTGTGATTTAGATTATGGAGTTTAAGAAGAGGAGATTATCCTGGATTATCTGGGTTGGCTCAATCTATTCACATGAGCCTTTAAAAGTGCAGAACTTTATCCAGCTAGAGACAGAAGAGACACAGCAAAAGATCAAGTCAAAGGGATTCTAAGCATGAGAAAGATTCAAAGCTTTTTGCTGTGTCCTGAGATGGAGAGCCACTTGATGGAGGGGACCATGGATGAGGACTGGAGAGAGCCTCCAGGAGCTGAGGGTGACCTCTAGCTGACAGCCAGCAAGAAAATAGGACCCCAGTCCTACAACCACAGGAACTGGATTCTACCAATAACCAGAATGTGTCTGAAAGCAGAAAGCAACGCAGTTCTGCCAACACACTGGTTTTGGCTTTGAGAGACTCTAAGTGCAGAACCTAGTTGAGGTGTGATGTACCAGGGCTTCTAATCTACAGAACTGTGAGATAATAAATAGGTGTTGTAAGCCACTGTATTAATGGGAATTTGTTACAGCAGCAATAAAAAATGAATGCAGTTAAATTATACACACACAGCACACACACACGTGTGTGTGCTGTGTGTGCTTGTGTATAATAATTTAATACTGCTTAACTTTAGAAGGATAGGTTCATGGGTTAGTGGCTCTTCATAAATATTTTTAAATGCCCCCCTCATTTTTATCTTAGGCTTTTTGTACATATAATACATATGCTAATTATTTTTTAATCATTGTCATGTTTTCAGATCAAAGGATAAACTTAATAATTTAGAGGGACCTCATTCTCAAAACACACACCATTACTGTCAACACTTTGTTCATTTTTATTTTCACAAAACAATGAGGGGGAAAAAATCTCCTTGTTTGGCTTTTTTCTAATTACCTCTGCATCCTTATAAAAGACTTGAACAAAACGTTTGCTTTTTCAAGCATTCAAAGGACATACTATCCTCTACCATACCACCAGAATGGAAGAATAACTAATCAAAATTTACAAATGGAACAAGAAGTTGGTAGGTCTGTGATGAAGAAATAGCTAGTCAGGTCTGCCTATTGACTCAGTATATTAGCCACACTCACCTTAAGAAAACTTTTACATCTTATAACACCAAACAACATTAACGTTAACAAATAGAAACAAATAAAAAATTTTGCCCATTTTTCATTGGCCAAAATATTCCTTTTTTCCCTATCTTGTATGTGGCAAGATAATCTATTAAAATATGAATTTATATTTTTGTTCCTGCTATTGCAGTTACATTGAGGAAAAATAAGGCAAATTTTGTCCCCCTTATTCTAGGTAGAACAAATTCTTGAGTTAGGAGTTCCAGGGGCCCTAGACATTTTATGTTTAGGAGTTAAAAACAGAAATTGCAAGAAACCTGAAAAGTAACTCTCTGTGCCTTGGGAGTCTGTTACTAGATACAGAGATTGATGTGGACTTGAGTTTTGATGGTGAATATGATGGAAACAAAGATACCTGCGTGGTAAGTGTGAGGAGGCGGGGTGCCCACCCCCACTTCTATTTACTATCCAGGATATCTGACGGGGTGGTCTGGATGCTGGAACTGGAACCAAGGAGCTATGGCCTTTGGTTGACATGAAGAATCATGTCTGCATTGAACAGACCACATGTGCTGGAACAGCATGCATCTCAGCAGTGACCTCAATAGCCTACAGACTTGGAGACTTGACTCAATTTTTCCGAACTGTAGAATGCCATTGGACTCTTGGACTACTCACAGGTACACAGGCCTCCAATAATGATTGATATTGAGCATCTGGCTACCCTAGCCAAGGGAGGCAAAAACAAGATTTAATTAGATACAGAAATATAAAGCAATGTGCTCTCTTTGTATCCAAAAGTTGCAAATGTGTGCCTGTAATTTGGGTATGTATGTATGGGAAAGAGTCAAGAAAAGGAATCTAAGAAATTGGCTATAGAAAGGAAGGCAAGTGGGAAGAGCCTTGCTTCAAGGTTTTCTTTGTTGTTTGTGTTTGTTGATGTGCGCGGGTATTTACCAAGCACAAACAAGCAAGATTGTAAGAAAGTTTGGAAGAAGACCCTGGAGGGAGAGCTACTTCTATGTCTCTAGTAGAAAACCCAAACCAGTACAAACACTGATTTGTAATGTGCATGCATTCCTTTTTATTTGGCCAATCCAGTTTGCTGTAGTCAGTTTACGCTATGTTATCTGAAAATGTGCCTATGTGACAATGTACTTAGAAACTGTGATGATTCTGTTGGGGAAGTTTATCCTGCAAAAGGAAGAGACGAGATGACATTAACCACCACAATGTTTTTCTAGTCTAATATCTATAATTTCAATGATGATACTCTCATGTAATAGCTTGTAATAAATTAGCTGCCTCCTTTTTTCTCTTTCCATTAACTCTCTCTCTCTGTCTCTCTCTGTCTCTCTCTGTCTCTCTCACTCTCTCTCACACACACAAACACACACACACACACACACACACCTCCAAGAAAATTAAGCTCAATAAGATACTTTATTAGTGGAAAGATACAGTTGACTTAACTTTCAAAAGTCAAGCAATTCTAAGTTGCTTCTGCAACTTTATCTCATCCAAACCACATAAGCACACAGTGAAGCATGAAACCTAAATATGCAAACGGAATATCTTTTGTACAAAGGAGATGTATTCTTGCAGTGATGATTTTGCCATTCCTGGCTCTATATCTTTAAAATGACTTTCGCCAGAGTCATATTTTTATCTATCACTCCCGTACATGAGCTCCTTACATAATCAAAGCAAACACTGCGTTTAAAGGAAGAAGTTAATGCTAATAAGAGAGTCAAGGCAGAAAAAGGATGGCAGGAATGTTCTCAGGTCCCACCCCACAGCTCCACCCTGCACTTCACTTCAGCCAACCTGGCCATCATCTGCCAGGTACTGCTTGATCATTGCCACCTTGAACCCTTTGCAAATACCCTTTGAAACCACTTCCCCACTTCTCTGACAACTCACATTTGTCACCTCCCAAGAATGCTGAATCTAAACTCACCCCTTCCAGAAAGGCTTTTTTGATTGAGTTGTTTCACCAACTCTTTTGACATGTGGTTAAGAATAGACTATTTCGCCCTTCTAGATATGCAGCTTTATAAGAGAAATGAAGAACATCTAATGTTAATTACCGAGGTTGAATGACTATGAGCATAGCAAGCACATTAGTCTCAGGTGGGTAATAGAGTGTAGCTGCATTTCATGCCATTAAATAAAATTTTTGGAATTTAGTAGAGCTCTGTAAGCTGCACAGTGGGGAGACTTTGCGCAGTTTCATATGTGGCGGTCTGTGAGAGAAAGAGCATGGGGTAGAACATAGTATTGAACTAGGAGTCAGGTCACAGAGGTCATTCAGAATCTTATGACTTGATGTTTACCTAATTTTTCCACACAGTTAGAAGGTAAATTCCTTGAGCTTTGTGGTCTTTCTCCCCTCAACACACCTCCCCCCATAGAATGCCAAGCCGGGTGACCATCTACATATACCAGGCACTCCCTAAATATTTGTTAACATATATTTGCATACATGATTAGGTTCAGAATCAGGTTTAATGGTTTTAAAGGAAATAGGCAGTTTTATCAATTTACATCCTGCAGAGCTTGGGAAGTACTATGGACACTACTTAGTCCAGGATTTTTATTTTACAGAGGGAGAAAGTGAGGTCAGGATGGCTTATTCAAGAGCGCAGTGCCAGTAAGCGACTCAGGTGGCATAGAATCCGGGCTCCAGCATTTCTCTCAAGGCTTCCCTGATGGCATGCAAGGGGAAATATGGTTCAAAAGTTCAAGATTATGACATACAGACTTCCAAACCGTCAAGGCAAATTGTCATTTACAATGACATCATGTTTGTGTGTGTGTGTGTCTATAAGAAAACTTTTTGTTTCCTGATCTTTCTCTATGGGGTAAATATTTTGAGATGTTTATTTTAGGATTCTATTTGGCTGAATGTAACCAATGATCGCCAAGTCACAGAGACTTAAATGAAAATGACACTTATTTTTCTGTCACTTAAAGAAGTCTAGCACTAGGGGATCCAAAGCTGGTATGGGGCCATGTCCCTTCTGCTCCATAACTTTCCCTATTACATTTTGGTTCCAGGTCACTCCTAGGGCTCCATCTACCCCCTCTGAATTTAGCCAGCAAGGAAAAGGGATAGAGAATGGGCAAACCCTTCTTTTTTAGAAAACCTCTTGGAGGTCCCAAACAATAATTCTGATTATATCACCTCAACTTGAACCTAGTCATGTGGCCTCCTCTGTCTACAAGGTACTCTGAATGATGTCACTTTTATCATAGTGGCCATATGCCCTGCTATAATTTGGGTTCTGTTACTAAGCCAGAAGAGAGAATATGAGAGTTTCCAGCCTCTTTTCCCACAGAATTTGTGCTCAACAATCCCTGTCTTCATAAATTCAAAGAATGCTTTAATATTACACAAATAATCTAAGTATGAAAATAGATAAAATGGAATACTATAATTTATATAAATAAAGTAATATGGACTTACATAATGACTATCGTTCAAACACATTTGGTTCATAAGAAATCCTTTATTAGGATGCGATTATTATAAGCCCACATCTTAATCTTATGGATACTAATACTAGGAAAATAATCCCAGAGCTATTAAAAAGGCTCCTCATAAGGCAAGAAATTAGTCACGAGGCCATGACATTTGTCAAGAGAGCTTACAAGAGTGAGCGATTTTTTTCAAGAGTCTGGCTAGCTCCTTCCACCCACCCTGTCTGCCTCACTCCTGCTCTCTTAAAACCTGCCAAAGGCCAAGTCATTGTCAAGGCAACCGAGGCCCTTCTTCCTCCCCAGCTGACTCAGGTTGCCTATGTCATGATCAGACAAGAACCAAGAAGCAAGCGCCTGTGGAATAGACAGAGGCTGGGTTGTTTGCCTCTGTCACAGAATACCCTGAGTCTTGATCTTCACACACAAACCACAGAGATCAAGATTGCTGATTCACCCTTCCTATTTCTCCTGCAGGACAGACCAACAGGAAGGAGTCTGGAAAAGATAAATTACTCACATTTTAGGTTTTCAATAAATGCAAAACTATTTTTCACTTTGGACTTAAATTGTCTCTTTAAGGGCTTCCCCGCACTTCATAGAGAAAACCTACATTATTATCAGCCCCAATCTCTTCTGAAATACTATCTCAAAATGAGATTAGTACTATTTCAATGTTGTAACCAAAGACAATGAAGTATTCTTGCTCTTAACCACCTATTTCCTTCTTTCCATTGCTTCCATCTCCAATGTCCTACTTGCTAATATTGAAGAAATCTTAAGTATCCTTCAGTCTTCTTCACAATTATCAATTATAAGAGTGACTGTGATCTTTTGGATTCCTCAAGTCTCCTTTTATTCTTGAATTTACTTTGTATCCCTTAAGTGGCCTAACCTCTCTGGATCTCTATTCCCTCATTAAAAAAAAAAAAATGAGTGCTTTAGAAAAAACAATCCCTAAAGCATGCCTCAGCTTAAACACATCCCATAATTCTATGATAGGATGACCAAATAGCAAGGTCACATAATGTGATGAAGCTCTAAACTTCTCTCGCAGTGTTTCTATGAAAACTACAGCCATTTAAAAATAATTTGACATTTCTTCTGGATGAATGCTTCTGAAGAAGAAATCATTTGTATACATCATCTTGCCTTATCATACTTTCACAGCTGTCGATGAGTGGCAATTCACTATGCCATTTTGAGAGAGTTGGTGAAACAAAAACTGATATAGCCTCCCAGGTAAGTACCAATTAAAATTATTTCAAACCATTTAAAATGAGTGTTATGCAATAGTCTTAGAATACTGCTTTTGAAAGAACCACAACTTTGACTTTTTGCAAGGAGAAAAAAATCATCTTGTTTCCCAACTATGCAGGATTATCTGATGTTAAGTACCTCTGCAATGCATATACCATAGTACTCATTGTTATTTCAAGTTCAAAGCAGTAGGGTTAGTATATGCTATGTAGCCTGAGAAGACCAGAGTCATCATTTCTTTCCATTTCCCTCTCCTCAACTTTGCTTGTTTTTCCAGAATCTATGTGCATAGCACTCTGTTGCTTAAGTAGTACCCAATGGATGATTTCCAGTGCTCACTGCCTGAGTAGGCCTCTCCAGTTACTGATAAACAATACAAAAGCTCGTCCAATTGTCCTTCAAGTTATAATGGAAAAGTGTAGTATTTTCCAGAACTCTCTAAAGTGGTTTAGATTTCTTACTTCCCCATTCTTCAGCCCTTCCAAATGGAGTTGCATAAAGAAAAATTGCATTTTAAATACAGTGTCATCCAAAAGTGAGTATGGGAAACTTTCCCTCTTAAGGATCAAAGTAATATTTGCAAAAGTAAAAAAAAAAATGCAACTTGGTGTTTGTTTTTGGGTGCTCAAAGTGTCACTCAACACCTTACATAGAGCACTTTTATCGCTCCAGGTAATATACAAATGCTGGCTACCAAGAAATGGGTTTCTTTTTTTTGTTTTAAGATTTATTTTTATTGTTTTTTGACGGAGAGAGAGACAGACAAACAGACAGAGAGTAGGGGGAGGGCCCAGAGCAGTCTCTATAGTTGACATTAGTTTTCCATATAGTTTCACTCCACAGGTGGGCACAGGGCTGCTCAGGGCAGGAACTGGACCGGGAGCCTCCCACATAGGCCCTGGCAAGAACTGAACTGGGGGCACACCCCAGCTCAGCATGTGGGTCCACATGAGCCGGAGCCGGAGCCGGGATTCGATCCTTGGGCCCCAGGGCTGCAAAGCGAATGCTCAACCTGCTGAGCATCCCAGCTTCCCCAGAAATCGGTTTCTTAAAGTTTTGCTTAAGGGACTTAGAGTAACTTTATGTATGGGTGCCCATTGGGGTAAAAATTCTTAGAAGACTTCATTAACCTTTACAACTTTTAACATAAATTAAGTTCCAGAGAAGACCACAGTCTTCTTGCAAGCAATTCTCCAAAAGAAGAGGTTGTTTGGCTAACTTACAGCAAGGATGGAGACTGAGAACTCAAACATTGCATGCTTTTGCAGCAAAATTATTTTCCAGACACTACCATGGTCAATTCCAATGAAACCTTCATAATTCATATTTCTCATTTGATTTTTAAATGTACCTTAGAACAATAACATTTAAAATGCACTCAAACTCATTATAACCAAACTACATGGATGTACATTTGTATTTTCTTACATTGTGAAGATAAATAATAGTCTGTTATGAACATTTTAAATGATTAATTTTTATCCAATATATTTATATGGAGTAATAGGACTTTGGTTTTAAAAAATATGATCTTGATAAAGTCACTTTCTCTCACTTTCTCTCTCTTTTGTAGATAAAAGGAGGTTCGAACCAAAAAACCCCTAACAATCCTCTGGCTGTAAAATCTTATGAAATAATAATTTAAAAAATTTGCTTCAGTTTTAGCTCCTTTATATTTTGATGGTGCTTATATCTCCTATATTATAATATTAATGTTTTAAATTCATCAAATTCTACTTTTCTCAAGGTTTTACCAAATCCATTATCTCCTCTAATCATTGGAAAGATGTAGCTGGGAAGAAAGGGTCTTCATATTCTTACTCACATGGTTTTTCATTGACAACTGCTAAGGCTGGGGAATTGATCAGAGCCATAAAATCCTGACCTGAAAAGGTCACTTAATTTATATCTTTTGCAGCCTTCAATAAAACCTTGAATCTGAACACTGGATTTTCACACTTCATCCTGTTCCTCTTGATTAAATCAGACTAAGTGATTCTTTTTTTTTTTTTTTTTTTGTTATCTGATAAATGATTTAAAATAGTGGAACTAAAGTACAATGCAATCGTGGCAAGAATAGGAAAATGACAAGCTACAAATAATGGTTTATCTCAGAGCAAACCTTCACCATGGAAGCCTAAGTGGATAACGCTTATGAAAGTTTCAAATATGAGATGGCTGCATTTTTAAAGGGAGGATTATGTGTGGCCTATAATTAGGCTGACCAGACATCCCATTCTAAACATGACAGAAAACAATGGTACTGTCCCGTCTCAAACAGTATTGTCTGGTCAGCCTACTGACATCCTGAATCTAGCCCAGTGACACTAGGCTGACCACATGTACTATTTGAAACAGGACAGTACCATTGTTTCCTGTCCCATTTAAAGTGGGATGTCTGGTCAGCCTATGATGTGAAATACGGGGAGATTTCTTTAGTAAACACTTTTTATGTTTTCCATAACTTATTCATTCACTCATCGTACTTGTTTGGAGTGCCTGTTATCAGCTAGCTATCCCCAGTATTTGCTCTCCTTTTGAGGATACAAAAGTAAGGAGGAATGGAGAAGAGCTAATATTGATTGGCAACCTCGTATGTGCATACAATTAAGACCAACCTCAGATCACAACAGCTGGAAAATGGTGGCACCTTGGTTGTAATATTGATTTGTCTGCCTGGAGTCCACGCTGGTAACGACCTCGCACTGTAAGGGATAGCGAGAAGTCCAGACCTAGAGCCAATCACCTGCATCTCGTAAGCAGGACGAAGCCCTCATCCTTCCCATAACTCAACACTTGACTTTACATTGTTCATTTGTGTTAATGATTCCTGTCTACTGCTCTTCTTAAAATAAAACAGGACCTGCTTACAAGCCATCTCTAGGAGAGATTTTTATTGTTAAGTGCTTGCTAATGAACTGGGAATTGTTCTATGCCATTTAAAATGAAGTGTGAAGTCACTGAAAAGTCATAGAAATACTGTGAAAGCTTTGGCAGAAAATATGGCTTCCCAGGGGAACTGCATCGCAGTGGCATCGGCAGCAGTGTTCTCAGCTTTAAATAAATGAAGAGAGGAAGGCCTCAAAGAAAAGTGTCCCACAGTTACTACATGGTTTTTAAAACTAATGTTCTTACTGATAAATATTTGATGAAACAGGCACTGACTAGGAGAGAATGAATTGGCACAACTTCCTGGAAAGCAATTTGATTCAGTTTAGAGAGACACTCCTGTCCTTTGACCCAGTAATGTCACCTCTCAACTAGAATCTATTCTAGGGAAAGAATTAGATATTTGAACCAAAATATATTTACATACACGTTCATGAATGCTTACTGGCAATACCACAGTAGGGAAAGCATTTTATAAGTGTGCAAGAATATGGAAAGGATTAAATACGTTATGGTACATACATTACATAATGGGGTTCATAGTCATTATATGTGATCTTTTCCAAATATTTTGAATGATATGGCAAAATATTCACTCTAAAATTTTACATGAGAAAAATAGACTAAAACCATGACATACATGAAGAATTTTTATAAGATAGGTGATTACAGAGAAAGACAAGGCAAAAGACAGGACAAGGTATGTAAGCATTTTAAAAAGAACTATAATGAAGTAAAACAAAAAGGTATAAAATTCACTAAAAAAGTAATAAAAGTTATTTTTTAAATACCAAAGGAGATGACCTTGGATTAGACAATAGTTTCTTAGATATAACATCAAAAGCACAAGCAACAAATGAAAATATAACATCATCAAAATTTTGTACCTTATTCACCATCTTTCACCTATAATAGTACAACAATTTCCTAAGTCATACCTCTAATTCCAGCCTTTCACCTTCAATTCACATCCCCCTGCGGAAGTAAAAATGAACTCCCCTCCCTTTTTAACTGCATTTAAAAAATATATATAACACAAAGTTTACAGTTTTAATTATTTTAAGTGTATGATTCAAAGGCATTAATTACATTCACCATGTTGTCTAACTATCTCCATCTTAGGGAGCTTTTGATTCTTCAGATTAGACATGTATAATGTAAATCATGATATTATTAATGGGTCTGTATTTTCTGGTAGAAATTGCACATTAAAAACATGGGAAAAATAAATTTAAAATCTGGACTCATCATTAGTTACTAAATGTGGCTACAAATACCTTGCAGAGGTATACGCATAGAAAGAGAAAGAAGAGGCCAGTGTCAGTTACAAGAAAGGTGGGAGTAAGTTCCAAGGAAATTTGTAATAGGTAATTTCTGAATAACGTTGGTCACAAAAAATAGAAGTTTTGCCCAGGTTAGAAGGGCTGAGTGGCTCACAGTAAGAGAATAGTACCTGTCATGAATAGTACCATAAGAAATAGAGTCTTATAATACAATGGGGCCAGGGAGAAGAAACTGGAACATTTCTGAGTTTTGGGCAGATACTTGAGTTTGGTGGGGAGCAGAATTCAGTGGAATTTGAGAGCTAAGCAGAAGGCATAAACAGATTCAAAAGGGCCTGATGAAGCAGAATTATGTGTATAATTTATAGGGCCTCAAAGAAACACAAACCTGCTTTAGCAATATTTCTTTTTTTTTTTTTTTAGATTTATTTTATTGATTTTTGACAGAGAGAAATAGAGACAGAGAGAGACAGAGAGAAGGGGGAGGACCCAGAGCAGACTCCATAGTTGACATTAGTTTTCCATATAGTTTCACTCCACAGGTGGGCGGGGGCTGCGCAGGGCAGGAACTGGGTCGGGAGCCTCCCACATAGGTCCTGGCAAGAACTGAACTGGGGGCACACCCCAGCTCAGCATATGGGTCTGCATGGGCCGGGGCCGGGATTCGATCCTCGGTCCTCGGGGCTGCAAAGCAAGCGCTTAACCCACTGAGCCATCCCAGCTTTCCCTTCATTTTTAAAATTTATTAGTTTCCTGAATCATGTAGAAAGCAAAAAGTAGCATTAAAACCATTACTACAATAATACTAGCTTTTATAATTGCCCATGTGTTTACCTTTACAGAGATCTCTATTTTTTCACATGACTTTGAGCTTTTATTATCTAATATCCTTTCATTCCAACTGAAATGTACACCCTTTAGCATTTCTTGCAGAGTAGGTCTAAGGGTCCCCCAGTTTTTATCTGGGAATGCCTTCATTTATTCTTCATTTTTGAAGGACAGTTTTGCCAGCTATAGGATCTTGGTTGACAGTTGTTTTTCTTTTAGCTCTTCAAATATATTGGCCCACTGCTTCTAGTTTCCAAAGTTTCTGATGAGAAATCGAATAATTTATTGAGAGTCCTTGTATATGATAAATTACTTCTGTCTATCTGTTTTCAAGATTCTCTCTGGCTTTTGCAAGTTGATTACAATGTGTCAGTGCAAATCTCTGAATTCATTTTATTTGGAGTATGTTGAGCTTTTTGGATGTTTATATTCATGTATTTCATTCAATTTGGGATATTTTCAACCATTATTTCTTCAAATTATCTCTTGCCCCTTTCTCTCTCTCCTCCTGGGTGTCCCATTATGCGTAAGTTGACTCATTTAGTGGTATTCTATGGGTCTTTTCAGCTCTATTCACTTTACGTCAATCTTTTATCTTTCTACTCCTCAGACTTGATCATTTCCTTTGTCTTAAATTCAAGTTGCTAATTCTTTCTTCTGCGTGCTCATATCTGCCTTTGATTCCTCTAGTAAAATTTCCATTTTGGTAATTGCACTTTTCAGCTCCAGAATTTCGTTTTGGTTTCTTTTTAGGTTTCCTATCTATTGATATTTCCCTTCTGTTTATACATCATTTTCTTGGTTTTCTCCATCTCTTCCTATAGTTCTTTGAGCACCTTCAAGAGAGGTTTTTGTTTGTTTGTTCATTTTTCTACCAAATCCATCATCAGGTTTTTTTCAGAAATAGTTTCCATTGATTTATATATTTTTTCCCTTTGAATGGGTCATACTTTACTTCCTTTGCATTCTTTTGGTGAAAACTGGATATTTGACTCTAATAATGTGGTGACTCTAGAAATCATTTTATCCATCGAATGTAAATGATCCCTCTTTCCCAGGGTTTATTGGTTTTTGTTATTTTTATTATTTTTGTTTGTTTGGCTTATTTACTAGGCTGCCACTGTGTTAAGGATTAGCCCGAGATGAAATTGAAGGTCTTATCAGATCAGATCTTTTCAGAGATCATGTCTTCCTCTGGGCAAGCACAGTGACTTTCTAATTTCCCTGTATATGCAGTTGCTTTTAATGTTTTAGTCTTCCATGTCTGACTCTCAAAAAGAAAAAAAGAGAAAATAAAGAGAAGGGGATTAAAAGGGTCTTACTCCTAAATCCCCTGGAAATCACTTCAGCCAGAGAAGGAGGGGTTTGCAATAATGGAGGAAGATGCAACATCAATGACTGCCTGCCTCTTTGTCTGCACCTTTGAGATAAGAAGCAGCAATCAATGATCAGAGCACAGATCCCTGATATCTGCAGGACAGTGTTTTCTTCCACCCACCCTGGTTCCCACAAACTGCCAGCAAGCTACTCCTGGAACATGTACACAGCTGCCTACTACGGGGTAAAGGTGGGGCATGGGGTGAGGAGATAGGTAGCTGCTATCATGCTAAGAGTTGAAATTGACCCAAAATCACTACAATTTACTCTCCAATTTACCTGGAGGTTGCAAACCTTCAGTAGACTCCAGAGTTTCAAGAGTTACATCAGACAGATCTTGCCAGTGCAAATGCTTACGTGGGGAGACAGACTCTTGGTATTTCTACTCTTGACATCTTCCCGGAAGCTATTGTCTCTATTATTTCTTATAATGTATTTTTAATTGTTGTCACGATATAATTGTTGCTATACTATATAAATACAGTTAGTTTTTGTGCATTGAACTTCTATTTAGTGACGTTTTAAATTCCTACAAATTTATAGCTTATCTGTCAGAAGTTTTGTCTTTGACAAGGAATGTTTAAAATATTTGGTTATTGTGACTGCATACACATTTATGTTTATTGTGCCACCTGTTTTTGAGTTTTGAATTTACATTGCTTTTTCTTTGCATTCTTTCCCCCTCCTCACCTCACTTTTGTTGAATTAATCAAGTTTTCTCCATTCTTTTTTATTTTTCCTGCTATATCCAGCCATGTAACCATTCTTGTTACATTGACAATGGCTGGATTTTTTCCAGACAGACTTTACATGTACTGCCTACTTTTTACCCATTCAACTACCAACAGACAATCAGGCTGCATCCATATCTTGGCCATTGTAAACAATGTTAAAATGAACATATGGATGCACTTATCCCCTTGAAGTAGCATTTTGGGTTACTTCGGAGAAACACCCAGAAGTAAAAATACTGGGTCCTTTTTTATCTCTTGTTATAGCCTTTGTTTTAAAGCCTATTTTGTCTGTGTTAAGTATTGCTACCCCAGCTTTTTCTTTTTTTTTCATTTTCAGTTTTATGAAATGTCTTTTTCACCCCTTTAGATTCAATCTGTGTGTGTGTCTTTCAATCTGAAGTGAGTCTCTTAAAGTTATTTATCCTCGTTACTTATCCATTCAACCACTTTCTTTTTTTTTTAAATTTATTGTTAAATGGCTTCACTTATAGGT